>JBBMEG010045847.1:0-10609 GCA_037832605.1 Cyclanthera cordifolia
AGACAAACAATTAGAGTGTGCGATATGGTTTTGTGTTATTTATTGTAATTGATAATTATTTGGTTACAGTTAACTTATGTATATATATTGTAGTCCTAAAGAAATTACTAATATTGAAGTTTTAAAGAGCTATTGAATTTACCGGCAATAAGCTAAAACAATAAGAGCTACTGAATTTACCGGCAATAATCTATTGAATTACTAACTAGTAATCCAACCATTCATGAAATTTATTGGATTCCAAATTCCTTTTCGCATTTCCCCTAATTCCTCTCTTTCTTATACTTCCAAACAAAGTAATTCTAAATTTCCCTAATTCTAAACAAAGTAATATAAACAAAGTGATCAATTAGAGTAATCAATAACCCTAATTCTAACAAAACATGATCCTCTTAAACATAATCCTAAATTCTAAATAACACATACAAAATAGTCCTAATTTAACAATACAAAACATAAATCTAACATACAAATATTCTAAAAAACTAATCTTAAATCTTACAATTATAAACAATAACAAAAATCTAGATTTCAAAGCTTACTTTTGAAGAAAATGGAGAAGAGATGACGAGAAACGACAACAATTGATAGCAGATAGCGAGCAATACCGTCGCAAACGACAGTGATCAGTGGCGAGCGTAAATGGGCAGCCAACTCTGGACGGCGGTGGTGGTCGAAAGGAGATTTTATGAGGATTTTTGAAAGATAGAGGGAGAAAAAGTGAGAAAATTAAATTAGAATCACGAATTTTCATTATGTAATAGAGACCTATCAGTCGCCTTAGCCTGTTTTAAAAAATAAAAACGTTCAAGCTAAGACGACGAAAAAGTAAGCTTTCATCGCCTTAGCCTTACGTATTCCCCCCATTTCTGTTTTTGGGAGGAAAACGAAACGTTGAAATTGAGACCTGAGGCGACGAAAACTTACTCTTCCGTCGCCTTAGCTCAAGCGTTTCCCCCAAAATAAAAAAAATAAAACGCCAAAGATAAAAAGCAACAAAGAGATAGTCATCAAGGCCCCTCGGAGCTGCGCCTACTAGAAGTCAGTCAGTTGAGTCTGGCTTGGGCAGAAGCTGTCCTAGTTGGAAGATCCTACTCCTTTCAGGCACGCTTTGCAAAATGTGAGAGTCGTAGCAAGCAGCTTGGGCTGGATAACTTGGAAGTCCGGATTTGAAGGCTGGCAAGGAAAGGTCGGCGACTTTCTCTACAGTGCTGGAACAAAGAGATCGAAAAAGGGGAAGGAGGTTGCCATAGCTAACTTCTTCCTGAATTTGGTTCACTGCCCAACCAATGGCAGCCTCACCAACGTTGTTCTCCAAAATCATGAAGGAAGGAGAGCCCTTCAAAAGGTTAGCCAAGTAAGAGGCGTTCTTCAGCTTCCCTTCAGCAGAAGTCAACTCTCGGCGAAGGCGAGCGATCGTGGATAGGTCCTCTTAGTGTGTACGAGCAGCAAGACTTCAGACTGCTTTGGTGGAAGTAAGGCCCACCGTGTTTCGGTGAGAGGCCTAGTGAGGAGGCGAGAAGTCTAGCGGGTCACTGTATCAAAGGCGCGCCTCATCAAAGGCTCACAGTTCATGGCAGCTGAACATGGGTAAAAAACTTTAGTCGACATTTCTAATATCCAAAGCATGTGAATTTAAAAGAGCTAGCTTGAGTCTGAATCCGAGTCAATCGGCATTACTAAATTTGGAAGAAGGTTGTAAAGCACCAATAAGTCAGTGGTTAAGTACTGCGCGCTGCGAGTGACATTCTCATGATAGGTCATAACAACCCCGTAGAACTTCAATACTCGAGAGCGGGTATTCAACTTTCTATGCACTGAAAAAAATACAAAAAACGTGAGTGCAGTGCCTAAAGGTAGATGAGTAAAGGAGAAGAGAAAAGTATCGTATGTTCCAAAGGTTGTTGGAACTGCTAGTGAAGCTTTGGCACATGGAGCTGCCCAATATCCTCCAGCAAAAAATCACCGTTCTTTTCCACCCCTTGTGAAAATTGGGGCCTGTCACCAAAGGAGAAAGTTTGCTTCTAAGAGTAAGATAACAGCCCACCGTAACGTCGGGATGCTGGCAGAAGCGGTATATTGAAAGAAGGTCTCTGACGCTGAAGCGACCATCGAAGCCGATTTAAACCCAGAGATTATGAATGCTGAAAAAGACGGTTCAAGTATTGGGAGCCGGTTGTGCTAGAGTCAACCCGACCATTTCTAATAATTCTTGAAGAGAAGGTATAAGGGGCAACCAGACCCCTCTGTCGAACATGGTGGTGTAAAGTGCAACCTCACTCGGAGGAGGTGGGTGTACGTCTTCGAGGCTAGTGGGAGCCGAAGAGTAATCTCAGAAGGAATAAGGTATTGGGTCCTAAGGTGATCTAAGTCCTTTTTAGTCAAAACGGACGCGACCAGCTGAGATCCTGATCCTATTGCCAAAGCTCGCCGAGTCCTCTTTAGAGAGAAGAAAGCACGAAGGTGGTGGGACTCAGTCTCACAATCATATGTAGGATCCATAAGAGCAGAAGTAAAGAGTTATCTGTGAATGGCGAGGTTAGAAAAAGGCAAGTCTCTGAAAAAGAGAGCCTAAGTAACCTATGAGTTTCGCAAGGCGCTGAAAAACGGGTGAGACTTTGGTAAAAAGTGCCTAAGTAGCCTAAAAATTTTGAAAAACTGTTAAACGGGCGAGATTTGGTAAAAAGTGCCTAAGTAGCCTAAAAATTTCGAAAAAATGGTTAGACGGGCAAGACTTTTGTAAAAAGTGCCTAATTAGCCTAAAGTCCGAAGAAGTACTCTAACGGGCAAGTCTTTGTAAAAAAAATAGCCTAAATAATCCAAAAATTTGGACATACATGCATGGGAGGTGAAAAATCGAAAATGTGCCTAAGTGGAAGGTAAGACTTTCAAAAATAAACCTACTCACTAGTATAAAGTCGGAAAAAGAAGGGTACTTACCGAAAAGGCGAGCTACAGCGGATGCTTTCCTAAAATCCAAAACACAAAGCAAGTCTCCTCCCACACTTTGGAAAAATCGAAAATTCTAGCCCAGTTAGAGGTAATTTTTGGCTAAAGGGGTTAAAAAAGGAGGGTGAAGTTTTGGAAAAGATAAGTTATGGAAAAGATAAGTTATTGAAAATCTCTAAGGATTAATATTTTCCTTAAAAAAGAAGGTAATTTTTTCTTTGAATATAATATAATCTTGGAAACGATATTCTTAGAAATAAGAATATGACCTTGTTACTATTATTATTCTTAGAACAAGTATTTTCCATAACCTTAAAAAGTATTATTTTTTTGATATTATTTAGGAAAAGATATTCTTAAAAAGAATATGGCCTAAGTAATATTCAAGAGTAATTCTTCCATAAAGCATAAAGAGATGACTCTTTAACATCCTGAAACGTTGGAAAAAGCAATTGGCTAACCACTCTTCAAAATTCGACAATTCCGAAAGCTCAGAAATGAAGAGTGAGGGTAATATTATAGGGTAAAATATCCTGAAATACTCGGACAAGGGGGCCGGCCAAGTGCATGCCCACCCACGGGAATGGCCAAATGGAGACCACGACCCCCAAATGGCCGGCCAAGTCCATGCCCACCCCCGAGGTCGGTCAAATGGAGGTCACGACCCCTAGGGGGTCTGCCAAGTCCATGCCCACCCCCTAGATGTCGGCCAAGCCAACGCCGACCACCTTGGGTCGACCAAATGGAGGCCAGACCCCTAGAGGATCGGCCAATTCCATGCCGACCTCTAGGGCGTCAGCCAAATTGAGGCCACGACCCCCAGGGGGTCAACCAAGTCCATGTCGACCCCCTAGAAGTCGGCCAAATGTATGCCACAACCTCTAGGGGGTCAGCCAAGTCCATGCTGGCCCCCTAAGGGTTGGCCAAGTAAGTCCAGCCCCTCTAAAGTAGGCCAAGGAAGGCCTTGACCCCCTAGGGGTCGGCCTATACAGCCTCGACCCTCTCGGGTTTGGCAAAAGATGGTGAACACCCCCTAGGGGGAAAGCCGTGTGGATGTCAGCACTCTTCTATGGGTGAGTCGACCGAGTCCTAAGTAACGACTGGATTCGCTAATAAACAGGCAGGAGTTACGTAGAGTGAGCCACTCCGAGTGGGTTGGTCGTGGAGGTTAGGACTGTCCTGTGGATGAGTCGACTGAGTCCAAGTAATATTTAGGGACGCTGCAGCCCGTGGCGTCCTAGGGTATAATGAGTAGGCCAGACCGAGTGGGTTGGTCGTGGAGGTTAAGACTTTCCCCCAGTTAGGACTTTCCCGCCGAAGTCAACCAAGTCCAAGTAACGCATGGAGACGATGCACCCTGCGGCATCCCCAGTTACACCCAGTAGGCCAGCCCGAGTGGGTTGGTCGTGGAGGTGAGGACTTGTAAGGGTTGACCAAGTCCAAAGTCAACCTCTAAAGAAATTGGTCGGGTAAGGAAGCTCGAGTAGGTTGGTAGTGGACGTTAGGACTCTCCTGTGGACGAGTCGACCAAGTTCAAGTAATGCTGGGAGATGTTGCATCGCCGTAGCGTCCTAGCGTTACAACCAGAAGGCTGTACCCCTAAGGGGTCGGCCGTGGAGGTGAGGACCTACAACGGTTGACCGAGTTCAAGTAACTCCTGAGTCAAAGCCGTTACACCTCAAAAGGGTAACAGTCAGGAGTTATGTCGGTATTCATTCCCGGCTTAAGGATGGACGTTTCCAACGGCCGACCATTAAGCCACCCATAAGTGAGCTACAGCGGTTACGAAATCGACTGCTATAAAAAGTTAGATCATTCTCCATTTCAAGAGAGGCAAATCCTAAGAAAAACTATGCTAAGTATTCTTAAGATGTTCTAAGTTCTAAAAGTCCTCTAAATTACTCACCTAAACTCTTACTGACTTAGGCATCGGAGGCCCTGTGACTCACACCACACCGAAATATTGACAATGACAAATAAAGATAAAAAAAGCAATATTGAAAGAGTGAAACGTCATGGAAAAAAGAAATATTGACAAAAAATCATCAAATCTGTATGATCTAACCAGTTGATAAAAAAAAATGCAACAAATAACTCCAAAAGATTCGGTGATCAAAGAATTTGTCAACAATCCCTCCCTTACATTGAAATGTTTTTAAACATGTAGTTTAAAGTGCTTGAATATTTCTTTCTTCATGCTAGACTTCCAATTCTTTGAACTTCTCAAAGGACGTTGTTTGGAGAGGCTTAGTCATTACATCTGCAATATCATCTTAACTTCTATAATAGATGAGATTTACAACTTTTTCATTTGTCAAGTTTTGTTAAGAAATGAAATCTCACATCTATGTGCTTGCTTTTTTCATGCATGACAGGATTTTTGGAGAGTTTGATGGAGTTTTTGTCACTGAAAATTGTAACTGATCCTTATTAATTGAAGTGTATTTCTACTTGAAATTTCTTTAACCAAATAGCTTAATAGTTACAAACTGTTCAACAACAAATTCTGCTTCATAAAGTGACAATTTCTTGTTCTTTAAGACCATGCAATAGCTCCTATTCAAAGCATGAAAACATATCCTGAAGTGATGTTTTGATCATCTAAATTTCCAACATAATCACTGTCAGTAAACTTAAGCCAATCTGATTTTTCTCCTTTCTTATAAAATATCCCATATGTGGAAGTTCCTTGCAAGTATTTCAGAATCTTTTTGCAGTCAATACATAAATCTACTTATGAGACTTACAACATGCATTTATATCAAATTTGTTAAATACATCAAACTTTAATCGATTTTCTTGTAAAGAGCGCTATCAACCTTCTTCCCTATTGGCTCTCTAACAAGCTTTAGTCCAACCTTTCACATACATTTTTTTAGAAATAAAAATTCTGTTGTATGATTGCACCACTTCAATACCCAAGAAATAATGCAAGTTTTCCAAATCAGTCATGTCAAATTCAACCATCATGAACTTTTCAAAACTTTCAAACATAGCCTTATCATTTTCAGTGAAAATAAGACATCAACATATAAGCAAACAATAAGAAATTTTCCTCTATCTCCTAACTTTGTGAAAAGTGTGTCCGCATATGTACCTTTTAAATCGTTCTTTTGAAAATACACATTGATACGACTTTACCAAGCACAAGAGCTTGAATTAGTCCATATAATGCCCTCTTAAGTTTAAAAACCTTATTTTCACTTCCACTTTTCACATTTTTAGGAGGTTGATCGATGTATATCAGCTCTTGAAGTTTGTCGCGTAGAAGCTTCGATTTCACATCTTATTGAAAAATGCACCATGATTCTTGAGCTACCAAGGAACTGATCAATCTAACAGTGTCATGTCTTGTAACTGGAGCAAAGACTTCCTTGTAATCCACTCCAAACTCTTGTTTATAGTTTAGCCACTAATCACGCCTTGTATCTCTCCACTTCTCCATCCCCTTCATTTTTGTTTTGTAAACCTGATAAGTTCATATTCATTATTTTTAATTATTCCAATTTCTCCATGCTTTAGTTGAATATTTTGTTTAATTATATAAAATAAGCTTAGTTTGATTTAAGTTGTAAAATGCTAAAAGTTTGGTGAAATTGGTTAAAAAGTGTCATTTAAGTTGAATTAACAAATGAGAAATAAATAGTATTCAAACACCAAAACCTCATTTTTACTTGTTTTTAACATTGAGAAATTAATTTATAGTTTCTTTGGGATTCAACTTGTTTCCACTATTTCTACCCGTTATATTTAGAAATGAGTAATTTATTTTGGCAAAGGCTTTGACAACTAGACTAAATTTTTCCATTTGCACCAAAGTTTTTTGCCCTTTTTGTAGATCTACAAGCTCTCATTTTTTTTATTCTGCTTAATAGCCCTAATTTCTTCATCTATCGTTATTCTCTACCTGGCTTCTTTGATAGCCAATGCAAAAGTTTTGGGATCGCAGTCTAAAAATAAAACGAAGTGTGTAAGTGGATCCTTATGTGGATCCATTACGTGTTGGTTGTTACTTAATAATTGTTAATCCAAGTGGGTTTATTTTTAACACGTTGCGGACGACGATTTTTAGTCATTGTTATTGTCATTAATAGTGATACATTAGACAAGCTTAAAATGTGCATCGAGCTATCTGGATCGTGTGAGTCATTATCTTCTTGTTGTTGGCTTTCATCTTCAATTTCTTCATCAAAATTTACTGCAACTTGTTGTTCGCCTTCATTGTTTGTCCACTTTTAAAAATTGTCTTCGTCAAAAACAACATCGCGACTACAAATCATTTTCTAAGTGATAGGATTGTAAAGCTTGTAAGCTTTTGACTGATCACTAACACCAAGACAAATGCATTTTCTCCTCCTATGATCTGGAATCTGAGCATATGCAAATCAACACTTAGTCATCAGCCGCTCCATGCTTCCTTCGCTGTCATATTTTTAATAGCGAGTGCAGAATTTCTGTTCAAAATATGAATGCTTCGGTTAATGGCTTCACACAAAAAATTATTTGGAATGTCACTCCTCGATAAGAGATTCCATAAAATGTTTAAAGTAGTGCAATATTTTCTCTCACAAACTCCATTTTGTTGAGGCGAGTAAACTTCAGTCAAATGCCTTCTGATTCCATGCAGCTCACAAAAAATTGCAAATTCAAGTGAGTTGTATTCTCCACCTCAATCAGTGTGAAGAATTTTAATTTGACTACCAACTTCTTTTTCAACGAGCTCTTTAAAAGTTTTGAATGTGATGAAGGCTTCAGATTTTTCATTCAAAAAGTACACCCATGTTTTTTTGCAAAAAGTTATCGATGAGATTGATGAGATATCTTTTACCTCCATTTGAAGATAGACTTATTGGCGCAGATAATCAAAATGAATCAGTTGTAGAAAAAAAATTAAACACAAGAAGGAAAGTTGTAATTAGAAAGAGAAAATATGCAGAGAAGAATTTGCTACTGAACTCATTGTGATTTTATTCTTTTTCTTCAGAAAATATTTATAGCCAATTACTTGTCTATAAATAAATAGCACTAGTTTAATTTCCTTAAAATATATCGCATGAATGGACGATTTCACGATCCCACGATTAAATCAAAGATTAACTTTAAAGCTGAATTAATAAATAATAAATAATTATTGTTTCAACATCCCCTTAATTCTAATTTTAAATGATCTTCATGTCAAGCAAGTTGCAAAGCTTGATGAAGGCATCAATCTTCAACTACTTAGTGAGAAACGCCAATTTGACGAGGTGAATTGGTTGGGGGTTGTGCCCTAAAGGCCTAGTAGTTTGTATATTTAAGAACTAGCATTTAATGTTAGATATTTAATGTCTTTTTCAATTATTAATTAATTTATTACTTTTTCATAAGTTTGCACATTTAATATTTAAACGTCATTCAACCTTATCACATTAATTGGATTGATGTCGATAAACTCTTGGCTATTAATATGAACACTTGGACAAGCATGTGGGACATACAGGTGGATCTAGTTCCAAGTTTATAACTTAAATGTCTACAGTATATGGACTAAGGCTAGGGTATGGTGCCTAAGTTCTGGTAACACTAAAGGTGTGGCCCGCTTTGCAATAGTTGCAAACAACCTGATCCTGGTTGTTCATGTGAAAACATGTGAGTGGGGGTGGATATGGAAAAAAGAGTTTTTGTAAATGACTAGACAGCAGTTTTATGATCGAATTAGTAATTCCGTTATAGACTCGTATCAACTACTTCGTTAAGGATGATCGTATGTCGATGTGATCTTTATCCTAAGTGGGTTGCAAACTTCTGCTTTATGAAAGCGTCATTAGATGTGCATGGGTTAGACCAATCAAACAGCACTAGGTCTATAAACCTCTCGTGTTGGGGATTATCGTAGTGAATGGCTAGGAACGCAACATCACAAGAAGAAATTCACACCTTCCCTAATATTATGGAAGATGTAGAGTTGTTCTGTTAAGAACTGATTATAGGACTTGAACAAAGGGTACCCGTCTCTCATAGGCCTAAGAGGACACTGATTTATAGTGTGACTATAAACAGCTTATTTATTAGAGGAATCAGTGGCGCTTAAGGAGAAATATGTATTCACAAGGGTATAATGGATTTCTTGTCCCAGCTGTGAATTACGAACAAGCTCGTCAAGGATCATATGCCAGATGATCGATTATATCCATGGACGTTAACTTATCTTATAGTGAGAGAGAGTTTAGCACATGTCTTTAGTGGAAGAAGCCTGATGTTAACGAGTAGGGATTGGATCCCAAGTCGTTGTAGTTTCCAATCTATAGGTTCACCGATTCTTGGGCTAGCTCAATTATTGGTATACTGTTTCATTAGAGAATGAATTTGATGAGTTCAAATTCACAAATTAATTATGTTGAACATAATTAATAGGAGTGTTAAATTAAATGTATAAA
This sequence comes from Cyclanthera cordifolia, assembly GCA_037832605.1. Lineage (NCBI taxonomy): Eukaryota > Viridiplantae > Streptophyta > Magnoliopsida > Cucurbitales > Cucurbitaceae > Cyclanthera > Cyclanthera cordifolia. The sequence continues at coordinate 9,366 of JBBMEG010045847.1, forward strand.
CTTAACTTATTAATATATTAGATATATTAATTCAATTTATTGGATAAATTAATTATAAATAATTAATTGCATAATTATTGAGAGAACTCAACTAATAATATGTTGGACATATTAAAGTTTAAATAATTATTCATTGAATAATTATTTAAAGGATAATTATAATAAATATGTTAGACATATTTATTTAATAATTATTTAATAATTATTATATGGAGAATATTAATTAAATATGTTGGACATATTAATAGAATTAATAATTATTAGATAATTATAATTTGTAGAAATATTAATATATTGGATATATTTGTTGTAGAGATTTATTTATTATAATATATTGGATATATTATAGAGTTGAGATTTATTGGATAAATATCAATTCAAAATTAATGAAACTAATTTTAAGTTGGGATTGGAAAATCTTTGATTTTTCCTAATATCTTTTATTATTGGATATTAAAAGATATTATATTTTTCTAATTTAAAGATTCGCTTTTTTTATATAAATAGAAGGTATGTGAGGTCTTCGTGCTTATCTTAATCAACTCAGAGTAACATAATTCTCAAATAGAGAAACTTCTCTACAATTGAGTTCTCTTTTTCCTTTTGAGAAAAATACGTCCAAGCTCCATTCTCTAAAAAACTTTCTACCAAGGTCTCCAAGGAATTAATCCTGATCCTCTCCAGCATAAAGACTTGCTAGAATTGATCAGAGACGTCAATCAATGTGAGTTTTTATTTATAACATGTCAATCACCTAGGGTAAATGACATGTAGATTAATTAAATTAATCTAAAGTTAATGAATTGGATTAGTTAATGTGAATTTTTTGTTATTCACATGATTCATCCGTGCTCCTACCCCCAATTCCCAACAGAATTTTCCAGATTAATCTCACAGTTTCCATTCGGGCATGAGAAAATATTTCATCATAATCATAGTCTTCTTTTTGCTTAAAACCCTTCGCCGCCTACCTTGCTTTCTATTTGTCAATTTCACCATTTACTTTTGGAATATCAGTCATATGCTATTATTTTTCTCAATTCCCATCAATTCTTCGTTCATCGCCTTTTGACATTTCAGATTTTGAATAGCATCTTCAAGTCAATACGTTCTAAATCTGCAAGAAAAGCAAAGTGGACTATTTCTCCATCATCATTAACCTCATCATCAAGATTAACCACGTAATCCTGAAGATGTGCAGGTTGTTGCAACTTCAAGTTTAACTGTGGGTGTTTCAAGTGTGA
>JBBMEG010045869.1:0-17951 GCA_037832605.1 Cyclanthera cordifolia
AATTTTTTCTAGCTAACCCAAAATATATATATATATATATATATATATATATATATATATATATATATATTAACTCACTATACCTACCTCCCAAAGCGAGCATAGCCCAGCTAACATTGCTTATGTATTAGCAATTACTCAATCAGTGATTCGAGTCTCGTGGACTATACCCACATTTGTCTTTTTGTTTTGTTGACTAAGTTTAGTAAAAAATAGTTTTTCAAGTTTTAGGTACGAATAGTCTTGATATACCTACTATTATTGAGAATGCTTCAATAGTTTTGTATGAGAATAGATGTTTAGAGATTTAGTGGCCTTAGTTTTTAGTGGTCTTAGTGTTGTTTGGTTTTCCTTCTCAAAATCAATAAAAATAATAAAGTGACATAGCTCATTTATCTTGTAAATGTCTGGAGATTTCCTTTTGAATCTTTAATAAGATTTAGTAGTGACTCTTTGGATTTGTTGAACTCTAATACCATATTAGAATTTTTTTTTTTTCTAATTTTTTGTGGCTAAAATGAGTTTTTTGGTTGTTGCTTCAAGTTCTTTTTACACCATTTTGATTCATAATATTTCACAGTGATGAATTTGTAGGTAGTTTTTAATTTAGTTGGTTATGGTTAAGTCATGGATGTTTAAGGATCAAATGGCAGCCGAATACAGTTTAAGAGTTGAACTTTTTATAGAGAATGCATTACGACATTCGAAAGGAACGAATGTTATATTTCTTGTTCATGTTTGAAATGTGTGAATGTCAAATCTCAAAATGTGAATGTTGTAAGAGAGATTATTTTACTGACAAATCCCAAGTATTTGAGGAATCATTAGAAGATGCAAAGAAATCATTATACGGTAAACGATAAACATTTTACAAGATATCACCATTGGTTAAGCTTTATAATTTGAATGCAAAGTTTGGATGGAGCTATAAAAGATTTCACAAAGCTGTCACAATTGTTAAGCATTTTATTGTCTAATCCTAATGAAATTCCAACATTCACATATTATGCCAAAAGAACTTAGTACATTATGAATGAAGTACAAAAGATTCATGCATGTACTAAAGATTAATGTTTGTATCGAAAAGAATTGACTGATGCTGAACAATGTCCTACTTATGGAATATCGAGATGGAAGGTCAAGAAGAATGTGAAAGAAGACGAGATAAAAAAGATTCGAGCAAAAGTCATGTGCATTTAATTATCGTAGGCGACACTGAATTTGGATCATCGTACTTCCGTCGAAGAATATAGTGTGTGTTCTATTATCTAAATAATAAGGAGATAGAAAAAGATTTGCTAAAACTTATAAATACACAAGCTTTTATATAAAAAGTTATAATATAATATTCAAAGAGTATTGTTTTATTATCTTGATTTGGAAACTCGTACACTTTGTTAGTGCCTATCGAATGTGGAAGATAAAACACTCACTCTCTCGCGCTCCAATGATATGAAAATGTGTGAAGGTAAAGTCGAATCATATTTTTAGTTTAACATTTGTTTCATAAGTGAGAATTTGTTGGACTTAGTATCAAAATTTTGTAGTGCCCTTGTCAGTTGGGGTCAATAGAGTGTGGATTGTATGTTTAGTTGTACATACAAGAGATTATCACTAACACTAATACACACATCAACAAGGAACATTTTCTATATATATTTCAATGTAATGTATAAATTATATCACTAACACTACACACATCAACAAGTCAACGACCTACCAAAAGATCAACAAGTCAACGATCGATCGATCCAAAGATCAACAAGTCAAAGACCGATCCAAAGATCAACAGGTCAACGACCGATCCAAAGATCAACAAGTCAACAACCAATCCAAAGATCAACAAGTCAGTGGACCAACCATAAAAAAGATCAACAAGCCAAAGGCTGATCGAATACCAACAAATTCAACCAGAACAAGCTGTCAAGAACAAGGGGACAATTCTTCATTTAAGAACCAAGCCCTTGAAATACTTATATGGGAGAGAACAAATCAGAAGAATATATTAGAGATTGTACTTCACATTTGCACATATTCAAATTAATACAAATATATATTCCAAATTTACACGTGGCTCACATTCATCTTCTTTGCTGAAATCTCTAGTGAACTATATATATATCTATATATATTTTGATATATATCTATATTAAACAGTAAATAAATATTTAATAAAAAAATAAAAACAATTTTGAAATCTATGTTTTGATTAACAAATAAATCTAAAAAATCTACCTATTGATATATAAATAAAATCAATTTGAAAATATAATCATTTTAAAATCTATAGAAAAATTCAATTTTTTTAAAGGTTAAAATATCATTTTTTGTTCTTTAACTTTTATGTTTGTTCCAGTTTGGTCTCTAAACTTTTAAATGTTTAATATTGGTCATAGACTTTCATATTTGTTTAATTTTAGTTCCTAGACTTTAGAATAACCAATTTTAATCCCTAAATATTGTAAAAAGTTCAAAATGAGTCCTTAAAATAAAATAAAATGTAAAGAAAGGTAAAATTGTGATAATGTGGCAAATAAAAAACAATAAAAAAAATTATCCTTGTTCCTCCTTCCTTCGATTTAAACTAGTCTATTTTTATAGTGCAATTACAAGGCAAATGAGAAAGAGATTTAACAAATATAGCACATCCCACTAATTATAACTCACTCCCAACTTGTTACTATCGAATGCTATGTCTAGGGAATAAAAATGATGATAAAGCTCAAACAAACATCAAAACAGCTTGTGGCCATTGATTTGCATTGAATAATGAAAAATGCAATTTAAATATGTTTTTCTGGACATTGATATTCAATATGAGGGATATTGTGAGCAAAGATTAACAAGTTGGGAGTGAGTTATATTTAGTTGGATCCGTTTATATTTGTTGCCGTGTAGGTGTACAAAACAAACAGAGTAGTTTAAATCGAACCAATGAGGAAGAAGGATAATCTTTTATTGTTTTTTATTTGCCACATCATCACAACTTTACCTTTCATTGACTCTCTTTTAATCCTACTGATTGATTTTGATTTTTTTTTTTTTTTAATCTAGAGACTAAAATTGGATATTTTAAAGTCTAGGGACCGGAATTAAAACAATATGAAACTCTAGGGACCAAACTGAAACAAACATAAAAGATAGGAATCAAAATAGTATTTTAACATTTTTTTTAACTATGATAATCTCATTTAATTATCTATGTTTTTAATTAGATATCAAGTTTTTTTTTTTTTTTAATTAGTTAGTATACAATCTCAACAACATTAATTGACGTATTTTTCATAATAACATTATCAAAATCTAAAACGTGAAAGCTATCAAAAAGTGTTAAAACTACTATTTTGTGAAGGAAAAAATTGAAAATAAAAGCATAAATTAGGTGAATCAAAAAAACAAAAAGCTTGAAACTGAAAAAAAAAAAAAAAAAAAAAAACTTAGCTCGACTTATTCTATCTAAGCAATTAGAAATAACATAAAACATGTTTAATTTAACTTAATTGTAACAACCCGATCCATAATAGTTAGGTTATAGCACAGAAGTTACTAATGCAAGAAAATTTAGTAAAAATTTCAGCAAAATTTCCCCTAAATTATGAGAAACTCATTCTTGCAAAACCTGTAAATCAGAACCTGAATATTTCAAAATCATTTAAAACGACCCTGCAAGTATAAATCAAAGCATTGAAGCTAACCAAGCAGTCAACAGTTTAAACACAAATGTAAATCCCGAGTCTCGGTTCTTTAACTAAAACATTTTAAAACGAAGTTATTACAATAGTTCGTGCAGGAAGAGATGCATTAAGACTATAAACAACTCCATTAAAACTAGACGCAACGAACACATCCCCCTTTAGGTCTATCCTCAGCTGTCGATCATCCATCCTGGTGCGTACCTACAACTATGGTTTTGAATCCCTAGTCAACATAAAACGAAGGGGTGAGTCGATGAAAACTTAGTAAGAAACCCTGCACGGGGTGCACCCAGCATAAAGAACAAGACATGCATTAATCAAAAGTCTAAGAATAACATACACGAACAAACGGGAAAGCATCCCGACTCTCGAGTGTCTGTGCCACGCAATTCAAAACTCGTGGCAATACTCGAGGAGTCTCACAAGTCGATGCCGTGAAACTCCAAAGTCACAACCTGACCCCTTAGGGTACAACAGGGAGCCTAGACGCAAGAGCTATCCACTGGAGTCGCCCAGGCTATCCTGGGTCCCTCCGACACGGTGGGGTCAATCCAAACATGTCAGATACCACGCACGACGCCGAGCCGTGAGCAATCCAACCTACTAGCGCATCTGTCACTTATGCCTTAGCAATTTCAGCTGCTCACTGTCTAGCAAGTTGTCAGCTCTAACTCATGCGATAAAGGATCTCCAATGACTGATTCCCTTATCACCCCCTATGCATCCAAGATCACTCGACTTTGCTATCCTTAAGGAAAACTAGGTTCCCGACCAATGCCATAAGACCCGAAAAGCCAATACACGACCATGTCGCGTAAGGCGGAACACCTTGATATGTGGGTACAAGCTATGGAGTCGCCCGGGCGTCTCCTAGGGTACCACCGGCGCGAGTGAGACGAACAAGAACTAATCAAGTTCCCCTACAGTACTAAGCCAGCCAGCAGCTTATCCAGCTGTAGGTGCAAGTATCTGTCCAAGCGTTAGCGGATACACTAGCCGAAGTCAAGATCACACTTCTGTTTGACAGTTTGCAACTCGTACATGCTGCGGTGCTCGCAACTGTGCTATAGTTAGGTGTAAACTTAATAGTATCTCGAGGAGCTCCTAGGTACCAGAAAGGACAGCGGGAACCCCAACCGCGGTCGGCTACCCAACACGTCTAAAATACCCTGTGGTAAGACCCGGTGGTCACGTGTTGCTCTCAGGATGATTGCAATACATCCCTTCATAAGCACAATCTCTCACATTTGACTACCACTGTCGGTTAGAGAACATTGACGCGTCCGGCCACCCCGATGGGTCGTTCCCTGACGTGTCACGTAGCAGCAGACCCTATGGTCTAGTGCAACCACCCTATGGCGGAGCAGAGACATGTCGAGGTCGTCTGGCGGACGTGCTCACACTATCAAGAAAAGAGACTCGACGCTCACTTCAACACACAATGTATGCAATGACCCTATAATCTATTGCACATGTACATAACAGGAGAAAGACGTATCATAAGCAATCTACCTACTTATTCACCTAAGGCTTAGTACATAAGAACAGATCATCACTGTAAGATGCTACACACAATACATAATCATATCGTAATACCCTGTAAGTACACGTATTAAACTAGACATCGCATATACATCAGATACTAAAACATATATAGCATACGTGTATCAAGAATCAAAACTACCATCCTTTCTACATATACATAAACCAACAAGAAACCCTACAAGCATCTAACCAGCCAAACATGAGTAGCATACAGTTTGAAATACACGAAGCATGATGAAGCAACATATAATTCCACATACGAACGTGCACAACAAACAAGCCTATGTTTCTAGGTAAATACAAGCAAACAACACCCGGTTAGGGTCCACTACACTAGGTTCTAAAGAACCGACAAACACAAAGTTTGAGCCACAATGATTGTTCTAGCTAAGCCCCTGAACCTACATTTAAACAACAAAACAAGTAAGCATTAAGAGAACCCAAAACAACACAAACGCATACTTTAAAGGTAAAAAGTGTACCAACGATAGCTTAAACAACACGAACAAACTAGCCGAGAGGCTAACCCGAAACAGAAGAGAGGTTCACGGCTATGAAAAAGCCTTCAAAAGTGAAACTTATACCCCACCGAACAACAACCAACCAAGAACTTTACTCCTACGACGCTTTTGCTCCAAAACCTTCAATCTAAACGAGTCAAAACTACACGGCTAAGAGAGATAACCAATTTAAAGAGAAGGATAACAGAAAAGACACAACATTAGCCAAGAAAAACGATCTTACTCGTTGCCACAAGCCGAGTCCATGCCCGAATGTACACCCACGCTTAATACTGGCCAGAAATACGAGAGAGAAGGTGACGGATCGAGCAGGAGAGAGAGAGAAACGACGGAGAGAGAGAGAGGCGCGATGGAGTGAGAGAGACGACAGAGAAAGAGAGAAAATCGAGTGGGAAAGAGGGAGATCGGGCGAGAGAGAGGGAGAAATCGCGAGGAGAGAGGGAGAAATTGGAGAAGGCCGTAAAGGAGAGAGAAAATCGAGGGGGGAGGGGGAGGGGGGTTTGAAGGAGAGAGGAAAACTAGGGTTCAAATTTTGCTTATTTGCAAAATGGCCCCCCCAAAATTTCTATTTATTAAATAGCTAACCTTACACTCCTAATAAACTCTTGCTGGATGAGTTGGTTAGACCAATGCTTAGCTTGGAAGAGAGCTTGGTTTGAGTCCTGTGTGAAGCATATTTTAAAAGCCATTTTTTTTAGTTACAACACTCTTGAAAGGTAATCAAAGCAGCTTAGAGATCAATCAACTCACATGAAACTCAAATCTGAATCTGAAAGTTTGAACTCCACATAACTCCATCAAGTGGATCCTCAATTAACCAGTGCAAACCAAGGGCACTAACAGATGTTCACACCCATTACAAGTAAACAGCAACCGAGAAACTATAAAGTTGAAAACTCGACGTCGATCTCGGAAAAGATACAAGACACTAGGGTCACTAGGTTGGTTCCTAACAACAAGCTTTCACGACGTTAGTCACACTACCAACATCCTATCGAGAAGGAAACTTTGTCAAAACCAACCCTGCTAGCAAGCTCATAGAGCAGTGTTAAGCCCCAAACTAATTTGAAAACTCAAGAAACTTTCCATGAAGCTTGAAGACCGAGCAACAACTTTTGCGAAAGACAACCTTACTTTAGAAAGAGGGACAAAGCTCGCTTAAGCTTGGTCATTTCCAGAATTCTCGAAAAGAAACACCATCTACCAACTATGTTCTATGCTTCATACCAGATGTTTGGCACACTTAGCTTACAGCTTAAGGCCCTATGGCCGAAATGACACTTGTCATAACCCTTGGCCCAATGGCCGCTACAATCACATGGCTAGTGCCCTTACATAACCCAGAGCCAAAAATGACTGAGAAGCAACGATAGAAGACATGAGTTTCTTAACCAAAAGAACTCCCACCAGAGCAACCAAGAAGCACTTTCAATTCTCAAACTATAACGACGCCCCACCAGTGCACTTCTAGCAATAATCCAAACAACATATCTCTCTTGTCGAAAGTTGCTCGTACAAGATCAACTTCTTACTGGACACAACTACGAACTCTCAACTCCAAAAGAGACACTTCAAAACTGTCGACCGCTTTCTCAACACAGACTTTGGGCAACACTCACTTGCTTCTTCAACTCTTAGCTAACCAACAGTCAAACAACGCCGACTAGGGTCCTCTAACGATGACTGCAAGCATTACGCCACAATCGATGCGCTGATGCCCTAAACCGACCTTCTAACTCATAATAACAGGTAATCTCTGAGGAGATACACCTAGCCAAATGAGTCATTAACTAATATGCCTAGCGACCAATCCTTAACTTCTCCTCGTTCTTAGAGGAAATGTAAACAAACCAACTCGCTTGTACGGAAAAAAATCCTATGCGGAGTAAACCTAACTGTTCTTTGAAGAATACATCTTCAACGTTCTTGACCACAAGCACGGAGTCAACACTCTCATCGGCACTGTCAACTTCAGGTAACGTTGTCAAGTATTCCTCAAATTCTCAAGAATTACTTTATCCTTGGTGTAGAAAACCAAAATACAACTCCGACCATACAAGGTTCTCTTTTCCATAGCCACAACCTCAAAAATGGTACGAAACACACTTTCTCATGACATCCAACGTCGAGGTACCTGACTTCCACTCTGCCATGGAATGATATCAAACAAAATCATATGTTGGTCTACAAGTTCCATTGCGAACAATTTTTCTATTAAAACTAGAAATCTCAACTTTGCTTCCTAGGATGTCCACGTGTTGGGTCCTACCTAGTGGCGACCACAAACACAAACCACAAAGGTTACAAACTCGTAACACCTAATAAAACTTGCAAAGTATAGCAACCTGCAAACTTTGTCTAAAAGCATGCAAGTACAAGGATTAAGAAAGAGAGAGGTACCTTCATTTACGACTTCAGGATACCCATCTTTACTCTCAGGGGCAACAAGGACTCGATCTTACTGTCGAGCAAGGCATTTGGCAGGGGCTTCTGCTACTACAACCTTATTGTACTAATTTTTTTTAGTACAATAATAATGTTTGAGATCGAAAAGTTTGAACATGTGTTTTTTAGAACAAAGATAAAATGCGAGAATTTTCGAGGAGGGTTCGATCATGTACAAAAAATTCGCCTACAAGTACTATTCTGGAGTCCAATGTTATTTTTGCCTGATCTCAGTGTTCTAAATCTAAGTTATTTAAAGATTACAACATCCCTGACATTGCCTTAAACTAGAAAGTTTTCATGTAATTTCTTTTGCTAATTTTCCGGGGTTTGTATGCATCTCGCTTACCTATTAATGTAGTATCTATTTTAAAACAAAGTATTAATTGTATTAAATTATATATGAAAAAAATCTCACTACAAATAACATGACTTTTTTGGACGGTTAAAAACGTCTTTCTTGAAATTGTAAGGAAAGAAAAAGCCCCTTCATTAGAAGTTAGAAAGAGTCCATTGAACTATATGCATCAAAAGGTGTCCATACGGTTCTTAACCGATACAATTTTATCCTAATCAATTGACTTTATCGAGACATATTATTTTTTTTAGGCCAACATATTGATAGCGAGCTGTTGAATCAAATTATTGGTCTTATGGTATATCTTAGTGTAGAGGATGAGACCAAAAATATGTATTTATTTATAGCAAAATAGTCATAAAATCGTTGATAATTCTTTTGTCGACAGTTTTTGTTCATCGGAAAATTTGTCGGCAAAACCATGAATACATTATAAATAATCACTAGATTCAGAGCTAGTGATGCTTACAAAGCCGGTGGTGATGCTAGTGAGCACAATATATTATGACTCAAATGTCGTAGGGATCAAGGTACAGCCAGCCGGCCTACTCTCCCCACAAGATTATTTTTCTTAATTAATCCAAAAGATTTCTCAACAAACTTAATGACAATACCTTCAAGGGGACTCTTAACAAAAGCACATGCATCTCATATATGTCCTTGGTTAAACTAATAGATGAAAATCTATAACTTTAAGTAGTCTTGGGATATTTAGGATCAAAGCTATATAAATAAACTATTGGGACCAATAGCTTTATTACATCAATACTACTTAAAGCCTTACCTGTCTGCAGAGAAATGAGCACATAATAATGATGCCTTTAAGTTTGTCACAATCCTCTTGAGTTCAAATTGTTTTTGTAAATATCATAAAAACACTCAACAATTACTCCTCAATTTCACCATCACTAACCAAAATATTTTGATTGGTGTTGTAGATCTAAAAAATAAAAGAGTATCTTTGTTTATTTGCAAGCTTTTCCTCCCTCGATTCCATAGCTTCCTATAATTAAGTTGTTTCCATATTTATAATTTTGCTTATGTCTATATTAAAGGATAATGTCAACAAAATAATTATAAATGTAGTCAAATTTTAAAATATTTATAATTATTATAGGATGATAATATTTTTAATATAATAACTACGTTTACTAATTTTTTTAAAAGTGATTATAATTATAATTATTTTCTAGATTTAAGTAATTTGGTATAGGTTTCCCTATTTTATTCCCTATCTAAAATATAGATATTAACAAACAATAAAAATTAAATTGAAAAAAATGTTAAAAAAAGGGAAACACTAATATCAAACTTATGTTTTGAATTTTGAAGGGCAAACCAATTATATATAAATTTGATTTTTTTGGATGAGTTCATTTTTTGGTATATTTTTATTATATTAAACGATAATCCACCTAAAAAATTTTGAACTTCATATAATAAATTCAAATTCTGTGAAAAAATATGGATCAATTACTCCCATCAACATAAATTATTAAAAGATTAAAATAATAATGATACTATTAATTATTTAAATGTTTGCAATTATGCAATATATGAATATAAGATGAGTTCATTTTCGAGAAACATGGAAAATTTTGATATTATATATAAATTAAGTATCTTATTTAAAAAAGAAGGTAAAATAATTAAATGGTACACCTTATAAGAAAACCTATTAAATTCACAAATTAATCAAACTCTATTAACTTAGAATATATCTAAATGTTTTTTTTTCTAAAATATGGTAATTAGTTTTATGCAAAATGGTAAAGCTTTTAAACAACCCTATTAAATTAAGTATCTAGCGCTCACGAAGTCGTTAGTGGTTGGTGGCAACAGTAGCGCTATTGATGGTGCAAATGGTGTTGCGGTAGAGGCTATGAATTTGGATGGTATGCATCTAATTCAGAAAACATATTAGTGGTTGAAGATGTATTTTTAGTTTTTATTAAGACGGGTCTAGCCTAATATTCACGTAAAAAGCCATCACAACCACATTAAATAAATAAAATAGGTGCTAAGTCTACTATTTAAATAATAACGACTTCAACATCTCTATTTTTTCATCTTATTTCTCATGAAATAAAGTTTGTAGGGTAACTTGCTTATTTTCTTTTTAAGAATCAATACTTGTTTGGGATGGTCGTGGAGTAGCTCAATGGTTACAAAGTCGATCAATCGGTCGTCAACTAGGTGACACTTGTAAACGTGACCGCATAGCCGGTCACGGAGTGAGCCAGTTGTTGGTGGCGCCGGTGGTCTTGGTGGCAGCCTTTGGTAGCGGCAGTAGCGCTGATGACGACAGCGCGGATGGTGACTGTATCGCCCATGAACAGCCCCACCTTAGATGCAGGGGCTACAAAGATGGTGCCTCTATCGCAAGGCAGACCTACCGTGCACCCAACTATGTCGATGCATTTACCATTTAGAAAATAGAATGTGCCGGCCGCAGAGCTAGTCACTGCGCTGGTGCTGGTTATGTTGGGCGGCATCGGTGGTGGCAATGACGATGACAGTGGTGGGCACCAATGGCGGTGGCGATGGTGGCGACGGTGCAGATGGTGGGGTGGCGCTGATATGTTTTTGCAACATATGCTCTAGGCAAGTCGATTTCGATTTCCTGTCACACTGTGCCGGTGCGTCTTCATGTTTTTTGTGTTAAAGTAAACAGAAAAAGCTAAGAGAAATGCAGTGTATATTCCCTTAATTAGTCTTTTGATTTTTTAACCTAAGATTAAAATTTTACTTTGTCACTCCCTAATTATTATGATTAATCGTGTTTATAATGAAATTATGTGAATGAATTTAATTTGAATTATTAACTAGGTATCATGTTTGTGAATTTATAAGTTTTTTATTTCTAATAAAGCTGTATTTTTGTAAAATATTAATAGTAAAATGTTTTAATAATCTATCTTTTTAAATTTCTAATTTAGATATTGATTTCAATTTTAAATAAATTTAAACAATTTTTTAATAAAATTACAAAAAAATAACTGTTATTCTAGCTATTTTAACTCCAGTTCAGAAATTAAAATATCATTAAAAAAAATTAAGTAATAGATTTTAATTTATAATTTATACTAATTTTATTTAAGAAAAAATAAAATAATTGTTCAATATAAAGTTCTATTAAAAAATAATTAAAAGTTATGATTTGTAATCTAAAAAAATTGTCAATATCTTACCTATTCACCAAATTATTTTTGCATTAAAAACTCTAAATGTGATAGTCGAAATGAGTTTGTGGTGGTTTTGGATCCACTCGACAACCTAACAACCCTACTTAACTATTATTGTTATTATTGTAACTAAATATCAAATAATATCTAACAAATACAAATAACTATAGAGTATTTTGGTGCTTAAAATGTATATTATGTCTCAACGGGATTGGAATGATTTGTATTATAAATCTAGTTTAGGTAACTGCGGTTGATGCCCAGAGAAACAAAATGGAGGGTTGAGCCACTATTTAATGGGAAGAAAAAATTCCGTTGGGCCTTGTCGCAGGCACACATGCACAGAACATCCAAAATTGAACATGTATTTTTAATTTTTGGTGTTAAATCTATATTCTGCATCAACCGGTGTGGTGGACATCAATTTTGGTATCGTTTTTGTTGTACAGCCGACAAGTCATTCAAACAAAATTATTTTTGCATTAAAAACTCTAAATGTTGTATGCGATCTGACAGCGAGATAGTCTCGATCACATAAGAAGTAATCTCGCAATACTTACATGGAAGACATATGGATGTTGAGGTGGTTTGATTATTATTTATTATTATTGTTATCATTCACGATGGTCACAGTAACTAAATATTAAATAATAATTAATACATCTAATAATGGTTATTCTTTTTTGGAGGGAAAGTATAGAAATTAAAATAAGAATTTTGAAAGTCTATTAACAAAAATAGAATAAAAATGAAAATTTATAAACGAAAATGATATTTTATATATAAAATGACTTCCACGTTCTATATTATTACTTTTAAAAATTTTAATTTTCTTTTTAAAACCAAAATCAAGAACATTTCTTCTTCAAATTAAAACTGCACCCACCTAACTCTATAAATATATATGGTTCTTTTTTATATAAATTTTGATATTTGAAAACTATTTTAGTTTAAAGAAATTATTCTTCACGGTTATTTAGGGTAAATTATAAATTAAAATCCACTACTTAATTTTTTTAATTAAATACTTAATTTCTTTAAATGATTTTTTAATTTCTCAAATAGTTAAATACGTAGAGTATTTATAATAAACGTCTAAACTTATTAACAAAATCAAAAATTTTATTAATTAATACTAAAAACGTAATTAAATTATTATTTAAATTGATCAATTCATTTCTCTTATAACCTACGAGCAAATAACTCCAGTAATTGACTTATAATTTTTTTTTTTCTTTTAGTCTGGTTAAAATTTTATTAAGTTAATAAAATCTTAAAATTAAGATTTAAATCAAAATATATTTTCAAAATTACTTTTTAATGACATTATCTATGTATATAATTTACCTATTCAATATATGATCTATTAACATCATAGATATACATGTTAACCTACTACACACGAAGTAACAAGTAAATTTATATTATAAAAAAAACAAGAAGCAATTAGGAATTTGAGGAGAACTTAACTCCCTACACTAAAATTGATATCTCTAATAACTAATATATATCATATTTAATATAAGATTATGCGATAATTTCTCAAAAGAATCTAAGAACATAAAAAAACTTTAAAAGACTAAATAAAAACATAAGCAACAATGATCGAATAAGAGGTTAGATATTTGAAGTCATGAAATATGCCATGTTTTCTTGTCCATTGTATGTTGTTCAACTAGTCATCACTGTCTATCACCGGCAAAAATGTTCAACATAAAACCAAAATGTAAAGTATAAAACAACGACAAGCATTATCAAATTCTCATGCGGAATTAATCTGCATCATGTTCTCCATCTCTACCGTCTCCACAAACTTATTCATCCAGAACATACCTTCATTTATTCAAAGGAATATCTTTCCATCATCGGAGGCTTTAAGAAGTTCAAATAAATTATACGTGTCATGAACAATGAAGTCTTTAATCAAGAATCTTTGGATTGCATCCTCCAAATTTGAACTCGTGATGTCTCGAGCATCTCATCTATAAAAAGTTTTGCAGTGCCATTAAATAGTTGAAGAAAGGCTCGACGGGAGTAAACCCCAACTTCCAACAAATCAACCACTTCAAAACTTTCTATTTGAACATTAAGAGCATATATGGTCATGTTGTACCCATTTTCTCCTTCTCTACCAAGTCAATAAATGACTTCATCCATATAAATAGATCAGATGTTACCGGAGAAGGTAGAGAAATTGAGATCCATTGATTATGGTTCCTACCAAACCTTATAATCTTCCTACCACCCCGTATTTGTGTGCTATAAATTATTCAATATGAGGCATATATATAGTGATGGAGGTGACGAGTACAAGCTTGATGATTTTAAAAGTTGAAAAACTCGGTTAAAACATAACATTACTTTTCTACATAATGGAGTGTCTGAGAGAAAAAAACAGAAGAATCATGAATATGGCTATAAGCATAAAATTATTTTTGGCCAGTATATTCTGAATAGACCATCTACTAGAAGTGGCTATAAGCATAAAATTATTTTTGGCCAGTATATTCTGAATAGACCATCTACTAGAAGTCTACCTAACAAAACTTCTATCGAAGCATGGGGTAGTTGGATGATAGGGGTGAAGAAGTTTTCAAGAGGGTGTACAATCCAATGACAAACAAGGTGATAATAAGGTGTGATATAACATTTGCATAAGATAAAATATGACAATAGAATACAACCTATGACATGGATTCAAAAAACGTAATTAATAGAGTTACCCAACAAACAGTTAAATCTGAAGTTGCAGTTCCAATTGCAACTACCATAGAAAGGTCGAGAGAGCTGCAACAATCTGTACATCTTCAAGAAATCGGCAAAATGTGATGAATGAAAAATTGATGACAATTGAGAAAATAATAGCAAATGACTGATATTCAAAAGAAAATGATAAAGTTGACAAATACAAAACAAAGTTAATTATTGATTTGGGATCACAAAAGCAATGAATAATTCACATGTCCCATTTTTCACTAAGCCGTTAACTTTATCAAAACATGAAGGTCGTGCCCCACAGAATTAAAGGTTTATTTTTTATTAATTAACTTTATTATTTTATTTAATCGTGGGATTGTGACGATAAATTTTAAGGCTAGCTTAAGCTAGCCCTAACTTTTAGTGGAGGATCAAATAATGGTTAGGTTTAGTGAAAATAGTGGATTATTGCGCTTTATTTTTACATCCGACTCTAAAATATTTTTGTGTTAATTAATTTTTCTTACACTTTTGGCTGTGTCATAATCATGAGACGTTGTACTAGGATAACTGTCTCGCCCAAATTAAAATTAACCAACGTTTACGTAACTTTCTTTGCTTGGGATTGGGCGGTCCTACATTTTGTTAGATATGTACTTTATTTCTTGAATTTAGTTTTCAGTCAAAAAAAGATTTCATATTTTTTCCATAATGTACGTAGATACTCAAATAGTTAAAGCATTTGACGGTGGGGGAGATTTTTTTTTTATTTAAATGGTAGAGGAAGTAATTAATGTTATGTAAACTAATTTTTCAAACTATAATTTAAATCGAGAGAATATATTTACCTTCTCATTTAGATTACAAGTCCTATCACCATAATAACAGAATGGACCTTCAAAGCAGAAAAAACTTCACCAAACAAACGGAAAAATAAAGAACGAAAAGAATTAAAAATTAATGTGTATATTATGTGGAGTAGATAGATAGATCAACAACAAAAACAATTATCATGTTTTTTTTTTTTTTATTCTCTATCTAAAATAGAGATATTTACTAACAATAAAAATTAAATTTTAAAAAATGTTAAAAAGTGAACCCTAGTATCAAACTTAATTTACAGCCGCTTTGAATTTTGAAGAGTACTAAAGATCAATTATATATAAATTTGATATTTTATTTTTATTATATTAAACGATAACTCAAAGAAAATAAATTTTGAAATTCATATAATAAATTCAGAATCTCGGGAAGGTGAAAAGTATTGTCGATTATTTACTCATCCATCTAAATTATTCAAAGACTAAAATAATAAAGATACTATTAATTATTTAAATGTTTGCAATTATGTGAATATAAGGTGAGTTGGTTTTCGAGAAACATGAAAATTTTTGATATTATATATAAATTAAGTATCTTTGTTTTAAAAAAAAACATAATTATAAATGTTTTTTTTTTTGTAAAATAACGTACTTAGTTTTATGCAAAATTATGAAACTTTTAAATAAATCCTATTAAATTAAGTATGTTATGAGAAAATGAGATATGGTAACCTGGTAGGTAGCGGTCACGTGGTGGCTGGCAGCAATAGCGCGGCTGGTTTCAACGTCTTTATTTTCCATCTCATTTCCATGTGGGATAGCTTATTACAGATTAGCCAGCCGTCAAATAGGTCACACCGCTAAACATGATCGCGGAGCAGGTCACAGATTTAGTTAGTTTGTTGGTGGCGCCGGTCGTCTTGTGGCAACATTTGGTGCCGACAGTAGCGCTAATGACGACAGCGCAGATGGTGGCAGTAGCGTCGATGAGGAGCCCCGTTCTGCAACAGATGCATGGGCTACGAATTTTGATGGTGACCGGACTACAGTGCACCCAACCATGGTTAGACATCCTATTTTGTTTTTGTATTAAAGTATACAGAAAAGCTAGAAAAGATGTAGGGTATATTCTCTTGATTCGTCTATGGTTAAGTAATGGCTTAAACTATTTTTTAGATTTTTTTGGAGTTTGATTTTTTTTAACGTAGATTAAAATTTTACTCTGTCAACCTCTAATTATTATGATTAATAGTGTTTATAATAAAATTATGTGAATGAATTTAATTTAAATTATTGACTAGATATCAGGTCTGTGAATTTATAAGTTTTTTATTTCTGGTGAGGCTGTATTTTTGTAAAAGGTACGATGTTTGAATAATCTAGCATTTTAAATTTCTAATTTAGATATTGATTTCAAGTTTAAATAAATTTAAACATTTTTTAATAAGATTACAAAAAAAAATGTTATTCCACCTATTTTAACCCGAAGTTGAGAAATTAAAATATCATTAAAAAAAATTAAGCAATAGATTTTAATTTATAATTTATACTAATTTTAATTAAGAAAAACTAAAATAATTGTTTAATATAAAGTTTCTATTAAAAAATAATTAAAAATTATGATTTGCAATAAATGTTAATATTCTTACCCATTCACAAGATTATATTTCATCGAAAACTCTAAAGATGTAGGTGATCGAACACGAGTCTGGGTGGCTTTCAATCCACCCGAGAAGTCAACTATGCTTAACTATTATTGTTATTATTAACAATTGTCGCACTAACTAAATATCAAATAATACCTAACAAATACAAATAACTATAAAGTATTTTGTTGCTTAAAATATATATTATGCTCAACCACGTTGGAATGCCTTTGTGTTCTAAATCTAAATTAGATAACCGCCGTTACGATGCAGACGTAAAGCTGACCAGCCATAGACAGCCGATACTAGTCTGCATCACATTGAGAAACAATGGAGACAAAATGGAGTGAACCCACCATCTAACGCGGCTAGGAAGAAAAAATTATGTTGTGCCCTGTCGCATACGGACACACAACTATGTAGGGTGCATCTAAAATTGAAGATGTATTTTTAGTTTTTGGTGTTAAATTTATATTCCGCATCAACCGCCGTAGTGGATATTGATTTCGGTATCGTTTGTGTTGTGCAGTCGACAAGCCATTCAAACAAAATTATTTTTGCATTAAAAACTCTAAAGGTTGTATGTGATCACGTGGACGAAATACATAGGTTGAAGTGGTTGGTGTTATTATTTATTATTATTGTTATTATTCAGGATTGTCCCACCAACTAAATATTAAATAATAACTAATACATCTAGTTTTTTTTGAAATGGGAAAGTGTAGAAATTAAAATTAGACTTTTGAAAGTCTATTGTTATGACGTAAAATATGGCCCAAAAGTCTCGGAAGAGGCCGGGACCCTAACAAAGGACAAAAGGACCAAAGCCGACCCCCCCGGGGGTAGGCCATGCCTTCGCCGACCCCCCGGGGGTAGGTCAGGCCTTCGCCAACCCCCCGAGGGTCGGCCATCTCCATTCCTGATTCCTCAGGAGTCAGCCTCGCCACTTCCGACCCCCCGAGGGTCGCCTAAATGGAGGCCACAACCCCCAGGGGTCGGCCAAGTCCATCTCCGACCCTCCGGGGTCGGAGTAACAAG
>JBBMEG010045880.1:2255-17950 GCA_037832605.1 Cyclanthera cordifolia
GTGCATCAAATAATTAAATAATTAAAAATAAATAATCATTTCTTTTTTTAAACCGACATTTTTATTTTAGTATTTAACGCAATGGATAGGGAAATTAGTTGATGAAGGAATATGGAAAAATTGTTTGCAAAGTTAGAAAATATTTCAACCTCTATCCTACCTTTCAATTTATGGATTATGATCAATTTAATTATATTTACGAGTAACCTACAAATTTTGATTTTGTATGAAATCGATAACCAAACCAATATACTTATTCTTTCATTAATATTTGATTCATTTCGATTTTTTATTTTGATTTCAACAAAAAATAAATAAAAATTGATTTATTTTTCAATTTTTTTTGTATCCTCAATTTGATTTTTAATTTTATTATATAAACTTTCATTTTGCTAACCAAAAAAATAAATTTTTTTATATAATATCATAATATTTATCATGTTTTTATTTTATAGAAGAGCCAATTTAAGTACTATCATTTTTTTTTATGTTTATATATTTGGTTCAATTCGATTTTTTATTGGTTCTTCTATTAAATACTGAAACAAAACTAATACCGATTTTTTGTTTTTTCTTTCGCCCATAATTTAGAGAATGTTTCAAAGCAGGATACCAAAATAGTATAAGAATGAAAATTCAAAAGATCTGACATAGATTTTGAACAAAAAAGAAAAAAAGAAATCATATTATAATTCTTATTCATCCTTCATTGTTAGAACTTGCAAGAAAAAAATGTTAAATCTGTATTGTTCATTCATCACTTTCCTTGAACCAAAATTTCCTATATTAACTATTTCTTTTGTAATATTGCAATCAGTATGTATGTATTATATCTATACACAGGTTAATTGGTGTACAACAATGTGACCTATTTCATTAAGCAGTGTTAGATATTGGAGCAGTTTTTTGCAGCCATTCGAGTATGCCGATAGCCTTTCTCTTGGCCCTCGATTTCCCAATCTGGGCAAGTTCCAAGATCGTACCATTTTCATTTTCGTCTTCCCGAATCTCCTTCAGCTTGCTTCGATCGTTCGTGCAGATCAAATACAGTATCGATATACACTTCTCTTTGATGGATTGGGAGGCAGTTTTCCTCATGATTCTGAGCATACACGACACCGTGTTAAGCTTACACATTTCGTCGATGGCCTTCCGATGGTTGGAAAGCAGATCAAGTATCGGAACAAACTCATCCACAAATGTACCAGCAGTGATTTTGCGTAGAATGGAACTGACCGCTCCGCTGCAAACTGCCTTCTCTTTGTTCTCCGTTGCGGTACAGAGTTTGAGAATTGCTGCAGCTGCATCTCTAATCACTACAGAGTGACCCGCGTCTACGAGTTCGATCAGAGGTTTGAGAGCTCCAGCATTTCCAATGAGAATCTTGTTCGCCTCGTGAAAACATAATGAGAATATTGCTGCAGCTGCGTTCGCTTGCGTCTCGATACTTCCTAATTGTAAAGATTGTATCAGCATAGGAAGTGCAAACGGGTTCTCCGCTACGTTCTTCTTGTTCTCATCATGAATCGAGATGTTGAGAACAGTGGTAATCAAATCCTCTTGAAGATCGGGATGGCGATGAACACTGATAGGATACAATAATCTTTCGATGGATTCTGGGAGCCTGGCGAAAAGGGCTCGAAACTCATGGTCCGTTCTCGTTATCTCTCTCAAATCCTTCGCAGCTAGTTTTTGATCCGAAAGGGACGACGACAACAGCTTGTTAAGTAATTCATTCAAATAAGAAGCAGTGGCATTGTTGGGGATCGGTTCCTCATAAGTAAGCTTCGGAAGCTCCAATCCATTATCCAAGCACCATTGCACGATCATCGACCGAAGAAGACGATTCGGGGTAAGAGTTAAGTCCGAAAGGACTTCCATAGTCCGAGGACATGTATATTGCCCTTTTCGAAACGACGTTTCGATGCAGGGCCGATCGAATGTCTACATTACAAATCCATAATTCAAGTACATTAAGCAACGACTCATAAACATACTACAATCGTACATTCGATCTTTTTATACACATTCCTCACAAAATTAACACTACAATTATGTGTTTGAACAAAATTAACACCACAATTAAATATTCAACATTTTTTAGATATAATGAAAGCAGACAAAAGGGGTAATGCTAATGCAAATTCAGAGATTAATGCAATAAAGAAACAAGAAAAAAGTGTAATGATTGAAATTAAACAGTGAATACTATAGAAGCAATGAATCATCATCTTCTTCTTTTCAAAACACTGAAGAATTGTAATGATTAAACACAATAAATTAGAAAGAACATAGAAAAAAAAACAGAGCCCATAGAGAGAAATTCCTTTGGCAGCACAAAAAATCTTGAAAAGGATGAAAACCCAACAAAATTCAAAAGCTCCAAAAGCAAGAAAAACGAAAAAGAAACAAAGAAATTTCTACAAAAAAAAGACTAATCTAACCTGTCCAGTTGTCAACAGAACAGGATCGACCATGAGTTCGCCGGAAATCGGGCAGCGGAAGAGTTCGGGGACAACCGGAGACGAACGGCCACTGGATTCCGACGAAGAGGAGGCGGTGGCGGCGGAGGCCATTTTGGATATTTTCAAAGAATTCAATTTCTGGGTGGCCTCGTCGATGGCTGAGAGATCAAAATCTTCTTGATCGGCGATTCTATAGAGCAGCTCTTTGAGGTCTTGGCTTGGGGGATTGTTTTCGGCCATGGCCAGATTTTGAGAAGTGAAGGAAATCGAAACTGGACAGATTTTGAAGAGAGGAGTGAAAGAAAATGAAGAAGAATTCGACTTCCTCTCAATGGATTTTATTGGATGACACGTCTGCAAAAATTCAATTCTTTTGCCACATCAGTATTTTCTCTTTTCTTTCCTGAACCCGTCTCTTTTTTTATTTATTTCTTTCCTTTTTTTTTTTTAATTTATAATTTTATATATACTTTGTTCGTTAAAAAAAATTAGACTCCAAATAAGAACTATTTTTTTTTTATTATTGATTTTTATCAAATTTTGTACTAAAAAAAAATCAATTTTATTTGATCAAATATATATGTATAATAGTCGAAAAGCAGCTAAAAAGTATTTTCTATTTATATGATTTCTTTTTAGTTATGATTCTTATGACAAATTGATAGCAAGTATTTCATTGAAATTTTATTAATTTTTTTTTAAATTCGAAAATAGTATGTATTTAGGGAATATGTGTATATATTTATATATATATAGTATATATATAATATATTTTAAATATATTATACATTATTTTCCTTAATTTATATTTGGTCTATATGTTTCAAAATTGAATAGTTTTACCTATGATATTTTAATAATGTTCAAGTTTAGTGTTTGAGACAACAAAATCGTTAAATATATAATGTAATGTTGACTAGACTAATTTTAAATTTCGATTATTGATTCTTTTTATGTGAGTTTAACTTAAAAAAATAAATATAAAAATAATCTAATAAAACACATCGACTAAAAGTGAGTACCATTGAATTGTTAGGAGTAAAAATATTTAATTTATAAAACCATACTCTAAATTTAAAGACCAAATGTGAGTATTTTTGAAATCAATTTAAAATATAAGGACCAAACTAAAACTAAACCTAAACCCAGCAACTTAAACACAATTTTCCTAAATCTTTTTAGTTTTTTTTCAACTTTGATACCTTCCATTTTAGTCTTTATATTTTCAAAAGTGTCATATTATAATCTTTAAAATTTCAAATGTTTTATCTTAATCTCTATTTTATTTTACCAATTTAATAAAAACAAATATAAATAATTGGTTCAATAATGTAAATAATTTCAAACCAAATATAACTTGTGAATATATATATATATATATATATATATATATATATATATATTCAGGAGAAGTTACAAAATTATTTAAATCTAGAAAATAATTATAAATATGGTCATTAAAAAAAAAAAAATTAAATGAGCTTGGCCACATATTTTTTTATAATAAAATAATAAAATATATTAATGATTATAGTTGCAAATATTTTAAAATTTTCCTACATTTATAAGTATTCTGTGAGAATAGCTCTGTAATTTCCCAAACACATTATAGAAAATGGTGATTTTTCAAAACAAGCAAACAAAAGTAAATAAATAATAATCAGAGAGACTAAATTTCAACATTTAATTTAAAATTGTATTGGAATAATAAATATCAAGATATATTTTTTAGATTGATTATATTTGATATTTGAATATTAGTAATATTTAGGATATTAGTTAGATATTATCTATGATTGGTCCGGAGATATTTCAATATTTATATTCTATATACTATATATATTTGTGAAAAGTTAATGGAAAACCAGAATATTTTATGTTTTTCTCAGAGCCATGTCTTCGAAAAAAAAAGTCCAGTCTCGACGTGGTTGTCATTATAGGGTAATTTGACAATTCGTAAAATCTGCGTGATTCATATGATGCATGTTTAGCATTTAATTTTAGCGTTATATTGTTGTCGACGACGTGATCAAAAACAGTTCGACGAATTTGTGAAATTCGTGCAATTTGACAATTCGTGAAATTCGCGCGATTGGTGAGGTGCAATAAAACATCGTATTTGTTGTTGTTCAATTTGTCTGTTAGATCGACATCAGGTATAGCATCTGTATGTGGAGTGTTCAATGAATTTGGTTTGAAGTTGGTATTTACACCCTCCAATAGGGTGAATGTCAAGAATAATAAATATCTAGATATATTTTCTAGATTGGTTATATTTGATATTTGAATATCCGTAGATATTTAGGATATTAGTTAGATATTATCTATGAGAATATTTGATATTATATGTAGTATATATATTTGTGAAAAATTAATATAAAACTAGAAGGTTTTATGTTTTTCTCACGGTTTATCATGGTATCAAAGTCATGTTTCTCAATTTATAAAAGTGTAAGATACCAAAATGTTAGTTCAACCAATTTTCTTATAAAATATTTAGCCCACAAGTTAATCATAGTGATCAAAAATTTGATAAATTTTCAAAATAAACATAATATAATGGTAGATCAATCAATTAAAATAAACTAATTTTAGAATTTCCATAAAAATCACATTCAAATGAAGATGTCATAATTAAGATATAAGGATATCGATTTAATTTCTAGAGATTTAGAATAACAATTGTCCATATCTACTAAAGATACATCAAGCAAATTAATTTCAAGACAATTTATCAAATATGGGTAGTGAAAACTAAATCACCATTTCCAACAATAATATTTATCAACGATAATTTTGGTTGCATTAAAATAATATAAACACCAATTTTATTTAAAATGCTAACAAAATTTAAGAATAAAAATCAATTTCATAATTAACTACTCTACTATAAAAAATAAGTCAGACAATTCTCTTATAAAAAGACTTTAAGCCCATCAATTCAACATATAAAACAAACGATATAATTAATTACGTTTCAATCAACATTAAACTTCATATACTTTAAATATATTTGAAAATAAACATTAAAATATAATTCATGACAAAAAAGTATACAATTTCAATCCATCAAAATTCAAGAAATTATATAGCTAAATCAATTTAAAATAATTACCAACAATATATTCAAATCTTTTCTGTTATCAATCATTTTAATAATAAGGTAATAGAAATTATGGATAAATTTGAAAATAATTGATAACAAGACTTAAGACAATTAGCCATACAACTATTCAATCATATAAAGATGTCAAAAATGTTCATGAACTTTTCAAGATATTTAATCGAAAAATCAATCAAATTTAAGAATTCAAATTCAATCATTCTAGAGATATAATTTTCATATAAAAGATATCACAGAATATTCATCTTAATTATTCAAAAAATAAAGAAGTTACCAAACATGAAAATTTTTGTTTGTTGGATTCAAGAAAGTCATAGGCGTTGCTCCATTGAATAATTCAAATTTGAACTCTAAGCAACCTAATTGACTTTTGAAATAACACCTACAAAAAATCTCAATTAAAAGATTTTGATACCCACTTCTTGGGCCCTTCATTATTAGTCAATATGAATTTTGGAACCCATTTTAAATTAGTTCCAATATTTGTAACATTCAATTTTCGCCAATGACAATTATTGAATTTATGACCAATTTTACAGCATGAATAACAAACAATATTATACACACATTTGTTTTTAACAAAATGATTATGCACATTATTCTTCTCAAACAACTTATTTCTTTGAGCATTTTTCAATTTAAAGCAATTTGATCTAATATGACCTTTAACTCCACAATAACGACATGTAGGAACAAATATAGATTTTATATGCATATTTGGAGCATGTTTATGACTACACGAAAATTTAGCACTATGCATACTTTTCGAATTTCTAAGATTAGGGACACATTTTGAATTTTCATGTAAAATTCTACCTTTTTCATGCTCGTGATTAAAATTTTCATTATGAGCTCATTTAGATTTAGCATGAAATTGTTTAGGCATAAAAATTGAATTTTTATGAATATTTTTCACATTTTCATTATTGGACACAAATTTAGAATTAACAAGATTAGGAACATTCGGTAAAATATCTTTAGACCAACTAGACGTAGCTTTAATTATAGTAGTATTAGAACTAGATGAACAATTTTCATTCTCATAGCCTAATCTACTTTTATCAAGAGAGTGCTTACTCATATCAATAGGTTTATCAAATATTTGAGAATTAATAGTCATTTTCTTAATAGATGATTTCGCAATTTCAAGCGCTTTAGTAGCAAGTATTTTCTTTTCTTTAAGGATATGCAAAAGATTATTTTTCTCATAACTATACATTCAAGAAATTTAATTTTGTCAATATAGAAAAATTTATCATTCTCTAAATATTATTTCTAGTTTCTAAATCAATAATTTTATGATTTAAGTTAGCAATTTCATCTTTTAATTTTATTGAACAAAAATTAATTTCTTTCTTTTCGTTTCTCAAATTACCCAATTCAATATTTAATTCACATAGTAAATATTTAAAGTTTTCGTTCTCTTTTTCAAGAAAATCTATCTTATCATTTAATGCATTTTTCTCATCACTACAAACATCAATCTTACTATACAATAATTCATTATTTGTTTTCTCAAAAAAAAAAAAAAAAAAATCATTATTTGATCTATTTTTCAAAACATGCATTTTCATATATCAAAGATTTATTTTCACTTGGCAATGTTTTATACTCCTTTGATAGTTTGACATACTTGGAGACAATCATTTTTATATCTCGTTGCATGCTTTCAAATTCTTGAAATAATTCATCATAAATTAGAGATTCAGAATTTACCTCATTTTCATCGTTTTCATAACCGGAGTCGTTACTTGAATTAGTCATTAAACATAATGAAGATTTACGCATTTCTCCTTTTCCACTTCCTGAACATGATTTCGAGAATTATTCTCATTTACATCAAAGAAATCATTAGTAGCACAAGATGATTTTTCAACACTATACACAATATCATGAAAATTCCAAATATTATATGCAAAATCAAAATGTAAAATTCTATCACATATATTTCTATCTAAACCACAACATATAATATTTATAACTTTGGCATTAAAAGTAAGTAACTCATTGTTCAATTCCAATTTAGACAAATCATGCTCACTAACATATAAAATATTAAAATCAATAGTAAGCATAAACATTATCATTTTATTTTTCCAAAGCGTAACATTTCCACCATCAAAGAAAAGAGGCTTATCAATGCATTGATCTTCAATAACACATAAAGTTGCCATAGCTCTAGCGATTAAGCTTTTCAAATAATTTTTTTTTTCAAAAATATTAACACTAATTGAAATGAGTGAACAATGAATATTAAATAAAACACTTTTTGAAAAATAGTTTTCACTACAAAAAAAATAGCAACCCGATATGATTGTATCTGTTGGAGTAAAACTCAAACAATCGAATATATATTGAAATACTTTAAATTTTTTTTTTAAGTAGATAAAAGAGCACCCCCTCTAATACCAATTGTAGGAGTAAAACTTAAACAATTTGGATATCAAATGAAACACTTTTCAAAAAAAAAATTAAAAATAAAAAACAAGAGTAACCGGCTCTGATACCAATTGTATGTTCGAAAGGCAACACTAGAGGGGGTGAACATGGTTTGCTAACTTTTTAGTTCTTTAAAAATAATTTTATGATCTAAATTTTGTTTACTAAAACACACTCAATAAAGTAAATATGGGATGCAATAATGAAGTAGTGGAATATAAAAGTGGAGAGAGAGAGACACCAAAGTTTTTAAAGTGGTTCGAAAAATCCCTACTTCACCCTTCAAGACTTTCTTCTTGGGGATTCTATTGGTGATCTTCTTACGGTTGAGAACCAAACCTCCACGACCCTTTTTTTCCTAGGGTAAAGAGAAACCTAAATCCTTTTAACGGGCTCAAGATTAAACCACTACTACTCTTTTTTTTTCTTAGGCAAAAGAGAAACTCAAATCTTTTTACTAGTTCAGGATTAAACCAATTTAGTTTCTTGACAACCATGGTGTGCCCACACACCTTAATATAAATCAAAAAATAAATATTGAAAACTAATTTTACAAGATACCTCTTGAAGGCAAGATACACAAGTTTAACGTTGACAGCTTCTTCACAAATTTGTAATACGCCTATACAAGAATATGTGAAGAAATCAAACTTTTAAGAGCTGTTTAGAATGGATATGTTGCTGTCTCTTAGTTCAAAAGTTGAGACAAGTGATTTATGGAAGAGAAGATAAAAGACGACCGTTGGATTTAGGGCAAAATAACAGGTGAGATTTGATGAATATATGATAAATTGCCTTTAGATTTAGGAAAAATGTAATGGATGGAAGAGATTGAGTAGAGATGAGATGGAAAGAGATTTGGTTTAAAAGGAAACAATAAGGAAAGGAATAGTTCAAATGTTCATATCTTCTTCATTTCAACTTTGATTTGGACGATTCAAAATGTGTAGGAATCGTCTCTTCAATATCTACATAATAAACACTTAAAAATTCAAAAATATATGTAATTAAATTCGAGTTTGTTATCATCAAAATATTAATTAATTTAAGATAATGACCAAAAAGCCAACATGAATGCAAATCTCCCACTTGGTTCATGGACGCTTCATCAATCCCAAAATGAAAAAAAAAATTACATGGATTATGCGTCAAGGTCTCTAAAAGTGAGTATTATCTTTCACATATCACAATGCATCGTGTTTCTCAACATAACCCACATACTTTAATGAATAAACCCTATGTTTAGTAGAGGACCATACTCAAGTAATATTTTCTAAAGAATAAATATTGAATATGTATGTGTACTAACTGAATGAGAAAATATAGATGATTAAGAGTTTCAATAAAATACTGAATGTACTTACAATGAAAATTTAAATAGAGGAAATTTTGATTACATGATCATTGAAAATCTTTAGTGGCATGCCTTTTGTCAATCGATGAGCAATCATCAAGTCAATGGTAATGTGTTCAATGACCACTTTATTATCTTTAACACGTTCTCTTATGTCTAAGTATTTAATATCGATGTGCTTACTTCGACTACCATTTTTGTTCTTCTTAGCCATAAAAACAGCACCTGACTTGTCATAGTACATTTTCAATGGCCTACAAATAGAGTCAACAACTCTAAGCCGATAAATGAAACTCTTCAACTACATACCATGTGAGGTAGCTTTAAAACATGATATGAACTCGACCTTCATAGTGGAAGTAGCAGTCAAGGTATGCTTCGATCTTCTCTATGATACAACTCCACCCTCAAGCATGAAAATATAACCAAATGTTGATTTACGGGAATCAACACAGCCAACAAAGTCTGAATCAGAGTAGCCAATCACTTCCAACTTGTCAGTTTGTCTATACATGAGCATATATTCTTTTGTTTCTTAAAGATATCACATTACTTTCTTTACAACTTTCTAGTGGTCAACACCTGGGTTACTCTGAAATCTTCCTAACATCTCGACAACAAATGCAATGTTGGGTCTGGTGCAGACCTAAGCATACATCAGGCTTCCAACTGCTGAAGCATATGGAATGTTATTCATCTATTTCCGTTCAAGCTCATTTTTAGCACACTACATAAAGCGAAACTTATTACCTTTCACAATAGATGATACACTTGGTGAACAATCTTTCATTTTAAATCTCTCTAAAATTTCGTTTATGTAGGTCTCTTAAGACAAACCTAAAATGCCTCGAGATCTTTCTCTATGGATCTTAATGCCAATGACATACGATGCCTCACCCATATCCTTCATATAAAAGTTCTTTGAGATGAATTGTTTCACTTGATGCAGTAAACTCTTATCATTGGTTGGAAGCAAAATATCATCCACATATAAAATAAGAAAACATATCTTACTCTTACTAACCTTATGGTATATACATTGATCCATAACGTCATGAAATTTTAAATACCACTGATGGGACACTTGTTTTAATCCATAAATAGATTTATTAAGCTTAAAAACTAAATGCTCACCATTTTTAGAGAAGAATCATTCAGGTTATTTCATATAAACCTTTCATCTAAATCACCATTAAAAAAAGCTGTTTTTACATCCATTTTGTGCAAATCGAAATCAAAATGGGCAACCAATGCCATGACCACTCAAAATGAATCTTTCTTAGATATAGAAGAAAAAGTCTCTATATAATCGATTCCTCTTTGTTAAGAGAATCCTTTGACGACGAGTCTTACCCTATACCTTTCAATGTTGCCAGATGAGTCTTTCTTTGTTTTAAAAACACATTTGAATCCAAAGGTTTTTACACCACTAGTCAACTTAACGAGATCCTAAGCTCTATTAGATGCCATAAAATCCATATTAGATGCCATAAAATCCATCTCATCTTTCATGGAATTAAACCATAAGTTCGAAACATTTGAACAAATAACATGTGAAAACGTCTCATGATCATTTTCAGCTCCAACATTGTAGTTACACTCTTTTAGATATATAACATAATCACTAGGATATGCTGCTTTTCTTGCTCTTGTAGACTGTCTTAATGTTGTGTCAACATTCTCATGTGAAACATGATCGGGTTGTTCAATTGGTTGTTCAACAATTTCTTGAACTAGTTCTGCCTCATTGTCTACTAAATCAGGATAAACAGCTTGTGGTTCTTCTATGACTGAGTCTTTAACACGCGTTTGAACTTGAGGCATATTGTTAAAAGTAGTGATCACTCCATCACTTGAAGTTGAAAACTGAGCATTTGAATGAAATTTCTCATGATCTATATCTTGAAACTTATCGCTCGTACTAATCAAGTCATTCTCAAGAAATTTGACATTTCTTGATTCCACAAACCTAATGGTATGAGATGGACAATAGAATCTGTATTCCTTAAACCTTTTAGCAATATATCCAATGAAATACCAACTTACGTTTCTAGGGTCTAACTTCATTTCTTGTGGATATAAACTCTCACTTCAAATGGAAATCCTCAAACGCTTACATGTCGTAAACTTGGTTGAAACCTTTTAATATCTCAAAATGTGTCTTTGGAACAACCTTAGTTGGAACTCAGTATAATATATACACAGCCATTTTAAGAGTTTCAGTCCACGAGAACTCTGAAGTTTAGTGCTAGCAAGCATGCTTCACACCATATCCAATAATGTCGATTTCTTCTTTCAGCTACTTCATTCTGATCCGGAGAGCTGAGAAAACTATATTGGGCAACATTTCCATGCTCTTGAAGAAACCTTGAAAATAGACCATTCGATTGTCCATTCTCATTATATCTACCATAGTACTCTCCACCTCTACCTGATCTCACAATCTTAATTTTCTTATCACATTGTTTCTATACTTCTACTTTAAAAATCTTAAAAGCATCTAATGCTTCACTTTTATGGCTAAGTAGAGATACATGTATTGTGAATGATCATTAATGAATGAGATGAAATATTTATCTCGATATGCATTCATGTTTGGACTACAAATATCTGTATGTACGATTTTCAATAACTCAAAACTTCTCTTGGCACCTTCCTTAGACTTGTTACTCTGCTTACCCTTAATGCAGCTTATGCAAGTCTCGAATTCAGTAAAATATAAAGTATTAAGTACCCCATCATTCACTAACCTGTTAATTCTATCAATAGAGATGTGTCCTAGTCTCTGATGCCACAATATAGATGATTCTTCGTTGACAACACACCTTTTGTTACCAATATTTTTATTAACGTGCATAGAAGTATTGATCATCATTATTTTTCAAATTAAGTTGAAAAAGACCATCACACAAAATACCATCTCCAATAACACCAAAATTATAAACCAAATTAAATCCAAACTCTGAAAAGTTAAAAGAGTAACGATCTGATACATGTATGGAAAATGAAATCAAATTTCTAGAAAAATTAGGAACATAAACCTTTTTTTTCAAATTCAAAATGAAACTACCCCCTAGAACTAATTTGCACGTTACAATGGCTTCCATATGCGAGGGCATCTTGTTTAGTGAATAGATGTTAATCTCACTTCCCACTGGTTTTTGCAGGTCTAGCAATGTCCTGCAAAGAATTGGTAACATGGATTGTAGAACCGAAATCAATCCACTATGAATTATGATTAACTTCAGTCATATTGGATTCATAACAAACAAAAGAAAGTTGAGTACTTTTCTTATCAAGTCAAGCTAAAAACTTGGAGCATTGTTTTTTAAGATGTCTTTTCTTTTTTCAAACTAAGTACACAACCTTCTTCTTGATATCCTTTTGAGGAAGAATTTTTCATTCCCTTATTTTTTGACGGACTACTCTTCTTTTTCTTACCAGAAGTAGTTAAATTCACATCTTGTTTCTCTTTTTCACCTGCCTCCATAAGTAGACTATTTTTCTCTTGAACGCACATAGTCAACAATTTGTTGATTGACCTCTTATCCTTATTTGTGTTATAAGATATCTTGAATTGACCATATTGATGAGGTAGAGTACAAAGGACATAATGAACTAGAAAGGTGTTAGACATCTCAACTTCTAGGGATTTCAGTTGAGTCGCTACATTCCTCATGCGATGATATGATCACACACACCCCTAACAGTGGTGAGTCGCAATGACAAAAATTAAATAATGAGAGTGCTAACCATTGCTTTGTCTGAAGTAGCAAACTGCTCGTCGAAAGCATTTAAGCAGATCTTTAACCTTATTGTGCTGCTCAATTGAGCCTCTAATACTAGGAGAATTTCTTTTTTATAAACCTCACACAAAGACGATTTGATCGCTCCCATTTGTCATAAAGAGCGATTGCCTCAAAAGTGTTGTTCGTAGTGATTGCAGGGGGCTTCTCTTTTCTTATAGCATAATCAATGTCCATTCATCCTAGATAAAGAAGAATTCTTTATTTCCAAACTTTATAGTTATCACCTTTCAACTCGAGAATATCACATTTTATATCAGAGAAACTTGCATATTGAATTACTACAATAAATTAATTATGCTCATGTTGCTAACTTTGAGGCTTATATAAAGTATGTTCTACTAATGTAGAAACATGAAAATATGAATCTAGTGACTTAAAACTTGCATGTGGTCTAAAGTTTTAATTCAATTAGGTTCATTTTGACATAATGAAAAAACTATCAAATTATGTTCCATTTTCTAATCCTGTGTGTAAATTAGAAAATATAATTTAATATTTTATCCTAATTAATCACATGAAACATGGTAAAAACTCCAGTGAGATAATATTTATCATATTACATAAATTAATCACAATTAATGTTTATTATTCAAATGTGATCCTAATAAACTATATTATAATATTAAGTAATTAAAGATGTTGTGGCTACTCTTTAATTAAATTAAATTATATGAATCACTTCAAACATGAGGAAACTTTAGCTTAATTATTGCTTCAATTAGTATTAATTTAATCTGAACAAATAATATTATCTAACTTAATATTGCATGATTAAATATAAAAATAGACATGCAATCAAAAAAATAGATAATATCAAACATAATTGAGCCATTAACAATTAAATTTATGCATAATTAACTAAAATTAATATCTAAATTTAGTATGCATAATGAATTAAATTGAACACAATAAAAGTAGATAATAAATAACCATTTTAATCATTAAATGATAAAGTGACATAACTGATTAACATCATATGTACACTACATTAATTGCAACCAAAACAAGACAAAGATCAAACGAACTTTGATACCAAATAGCGGAAGCAATAAAAATGTATAGAGTTATACTTCCGGCCATTGTTTATGATAACCGAATTGAAAATGGCAATCACCAATGAATGCAAAGCTACAACGATCAGCTCCACGTAGTAGAAACAAAAATGGCAATGCAAAACTCTTGGATCTTCTACATCCACGCTCTTTCTAACTAAAATGGTGTGTTTTATTTTTTATGAAGAATAGGTAGAGGGACCAAAACTTAGTCCTAAGAAGCAAGAAGAGATCTGTTATCAAAACCTTTATGTATCTATCGATTGATGTTTTTTTTTCTCTACCATTAAGAGAATAATTAATTAATTAAAAGTAAACAAGTGGGTGGTTATCTAATTTTGGGATATTCATGGACCAGTTAAACAATTTAATAGGAAATAGTCAAAATAAATAAATAAATAAATAAATAAATATATATATATATATATATATATAAAAGTCCCAACGATTAATTTTTAAGTTAGGTGGCTTTCACGTATCAAGCACATAATTTCACACTACCCAACTAAGTCTACTGGTGTGAGAACCTAGGACCATTGAGGCATCGACATTCTTCTTCCATAGCTCTTGTTAGGGATTTCCAACCATAGATCTCATTTGTTGTGGACGGATAGATCTCTTTAGGACCTGAAAAATAAAGAAACATTAACATTAATAACATTTTGAATAAACTCAAGGAAATTGGAACTTCGAATCCAAATTACCAATTAGTTTTTGGTTCTTGTGAAGTTCGATAAGCTCCATAAAACAATAACAACTTTGAACCAATTCTTTTTAGAGATGATACTACACAACCGACTCGAAAATCCTCCCTCTTCTCCACCTTGATGACAATCGCTCTAAGATCCTTGATTTCTGGAAACAAGGTTTTCCGTACCTTAACCGCCATCTTACGATCCATCTTTATATGCATAATTTATCTCCCCATGCATCCCACAAGGATGGCAAATATCGTTAATATCCACCCGTCACTTAATACTATAGCTCTTAGTTGGAATTGTGTTGGAAAGCACACTCCAGGCACTCAAATTTTATTTTAGGAGCAACCTTCGCCTTCCAAAGATTAAAAGTCTTCTAATGATCCGAGGGAGACTCCTTCAAGACTAATTCCATCATGACACCGATATGATAAGCACACTTTCTTTTAGCATTTTACTTTTTTGTCACACAAGCTTTTAAATTTAAAAGGTGAAGTTGTCACACACTGAAACTTTAACGCATTGTCCTCACTAAATACTTGGCAACTCCTAAACTTAATACGGGTTTTTTTTTTTATAAATTTTGAAAATCCGAAAATTTAGAAGACGAGGAAGATATTCTTCCTTAAGCAGTTGGACAAAAAAAAACAATAATAAAACAAAATCTTGTTTAAGGTATGTTGATGCCGAAAATTGGTCAACGGTCTATCCACAGTACTATTTGTTTAGTAGAGGACGAAAGGGCCTGCAAAAC
>JBBMEG010045911.1:0-10624 GCA_037832605.1 Cyclanthera cordifolia
GGGGGGGAATAAGAGCGAAAGACTATGCTGAAATAAGACCAACATAACCTGCAACCAGCGCCAATATGGACGATATTGTATAGGCACCAGCAACAATGAACGGCTCTTTGATGCCACATAACTCTAGGTGATGATGAAATGGCACCATTCGGAAAATTTGACGCCCAACTCCTTGGAATTTTTTCGTCGCCTTGAAGTATACTACCTGAAATTTAAGCTCAGTTAGTTATCAAATGTAAGTTTCTACGAACATTACACTATGTCGAGCCAACATGGTTCTTATAATCATAAAAATATAACAGCACAGCAATAGCTTGTGTTTGTTTCTTTCTGAATCATTTTGATATAAAAATTCAACACTAACTGCTATTATTTGTCCCATTTTGAGTTAACTTACATGCACCACCAATTTTCTCACAAAAAACTCATTGTACCCTTGCATTTTGAATTAAATTGTAGGTAGGGCCACCATGACTTGAACTTCATAAGTTTCTACAACAAACTAAACAGACTAAAGAAGGAAAGTATTATGCATTCTGTCAAATGGTCAAAAAAGCAATGGTCCGTTTATAGATATATTGTTTGTGAATATAAGCAATAAACGAATCATTACAACTGAAAGAAATATTTTCTGACTAATATAATGAGCTTTAAAGAAACTAAATAACATCATAGGAGAGACTTTAATGAGCTTTTTTTAACAAAACTCTATTATTTATAAGGCTCTTTATTGACATGTATGTCAATAAATGGGTGGTGTCAAAGGATCTAACCAGTATATTAACAAAAGAGCTAGGTTTCCTTAGAGTAAGAATTGCTTGTTACTCATTTTGGACAAGTAAAAATTAAGAAAACGGAAGAACCAGTAAACATAAAACATTGTTTGATGAATCACATAGGCCTAGTTTGATAACTATCTAATTTAAAAAATTAAGCTAATTAATACAAACTGACTTGTGGCAGTAGAGAAACGTGAAGAAATCAGGCTTAATTTTCCATTTGGGAACAGAGGATAGGGCGAAATAATTAACTTATATGGGAGTGGGTGGACTGGACCGGATAAAATTTAGGCTTCTTAGTGCACCCTCACGAGAGATTTCTTTAATTACACACCTCCTTTCAATCTGATTCTTCTTGAAGCAGTTTTCTGAGCTACGGGTGTGATTTACTTGTTATCCCTTTTGAGTACTTATTTAAATATAATCGATGAAACTTTTGCTTATTTCTCATTTCAAAAACCATACAAAAGAAAATGGATAACAAGAATAAGAACCATACCTGCATGATAACTGATGATGTTTCTAATACAAAAACTAGAGAAGAAATGAATAGTGGAAAGAACATTCCACTGCAGGCAGCCATTGCAGCTAATGCTCCACCGAGTGCAAAGGAGCCAGTATCTCCCATAAATACAGAGGCCTTAAAGCGGTTGTGCAAAAGAAAACCAACACAAGCTCCAGACATTGATGCTCCAAATATGGAAAGGTCTGTTTTGAAATTGCCATACATCGGTATTTTAGTATTAAAGAAACTCACTTATAGAAAAATGATGGATGTCTAGAACTAATTTGCAAAGCTTAGATCCAATCTCTTGCTTAAAAAACAACGTTGGAAAATATTACCCGATTGCAAACCGGACTCATGTACTAGCTAGTCTTGCTCTTGCTTAAAAAAGAGGTTGAAGAACCAGTTTCAGATTTTTTGTTTTTTTGCAAGCATAACTAATCTCTCTCTCTCTCTTACTCACTCAGACATCATAAACGACTTCTGGCAAAAGGGATGCAAGGAAGATACTATCAAGTTTAATTAATCGTGACAGCATTTTATGTCCCAAATACACATCAATGTTAGAAAGATGTCATCGTGTAAATATAACCCCCACCCCCTCATCCAAAGGGATTTAAGAAAACAATCAATGACTGTAGTACTAACCAGAAGATATTGGAAGCACTGCAATAGCCATCCCAATGAAAGCCAAGGCAGTAGTCCCGCCAGCTAGTCCATCAAGCCCATCAGTCTGGTTTACTCCATGTCCCATGGAGACAAAACAAAATGAAGTCAACCACAAATAGCATTTTCCCAGAAATACAAGGCCAAGAGGTGCAGGCAGAGGAATCAACATTTTCCTGCATTTCAAATCAAAGGTTTGGTTCACTAAAACTGAGCGGTTCTATCTTTGGTATCAATGAGTGCCAATTTCAACAAACATGACATACGTAGCCAAAATAGCCAACAAAAAATTTTCCCTATTCATTATGAGTAATATTTCATGAACAATAATGAAAACAATATGTTGGTTGATATACATAAATTTATCTCAATTCATTAGCTTAAACTTTTGAATTGATTGGTGATTTAACATAACATGGTATCAGAGCTCCATGTAGGTATTGGTCCACCAAATTCTGATCAGAAGCTAAAACCTATGCAGGTATTTGATCCTAAAAATTAGATCTGACCCAAGCGGGTATTTGATCCTAAAAATCTATATCCAACCCAAGTGAGTAAGTCTAAACGGATATTTCAGTCCACAAATTCTAATCTAATCCAAGATGGTCGTCCCAATATGATGCCATCTTGAGAGAGTATGTTAGAGATACTCACTTGGCCTTTGTCCCAGATTGGAAATGTGAGGAAGCCTCGACAAATTTAGACCATATGTGGCTACTCCCCCTTACTACCAATTGATATTGAGGTGGAACCCATACTATCTAATATGGTATCACAACAGAAAATCATAAATTTGTGTCTCTGCCAAGTCGTTTCCTTCCTAATTAAAATTAAATTTTGTAGGGTATTTAAAAAATTTATAAGCCCACGAGTGTGAGGAGTGTTGGTAACTTGAAATCAATAAATTTATCTCAACTCGTCAGCTTGAGCCGTTGGGTTGATTGGTGATTTAACTTAATTCAACATTTTCAATTTTGGTTTGGTTATCCCTTGAAAATAGTTAGAGATGTCGCATATTCAAGAAAAACTCAAATTAGGATGTCGCACAACTCTTTGGGTTGAAACGCTTCCAATATTAGGATATTCTATATGTATGCTACATCCACGTACATAAACATAACATGAGCGTTATTTTGTAATGACTATTTGCTGATGTATGTGTATCTGCCTCTACTCTAACTGGTTTCTCCAAAATGCAAATTTTAGGTAATTTCCCAGCTCAGGTACATTCATCTGAGTTATGTTCTCTTAAAGGTCTGTCGCTGCGAGTATAGTATGTGAGTTACCATCAGAAAATGGTGGTCAGATTAGAACAAGAAAGTATACATGCTGTAAGGAGATGATATATTTGCATCTTGAAGCCAAAAAGTAAACCACGGTCCAACAGCTA
Source organism: Cyclanthera cordifolia (assembly GCA_037832605.1). Classification (NCBI taxonomy): domain Eukaryota; kingdom Viridiplantae; phylum Streptophyta; class Magnoliopsida; order Cucurbitales; family Cucurbitaceae; genus Cyclanthera; species Cyclanthera cordifolia. The sequence goes on from JBBMEG010045911.1 coordinate 3,341, forward strand.
CCTGTAAGATGCCAACAGATTCAGGCTGTGAAAAATCAACTTAGTTCAAGAGAGTAGGAGACGGGTTACAAGCCTCACCTGCAGCAATATTTTGATCCATGCAGATAAACCACACTTGTGACTCTTGATTAGGCTTAAGATATCATCTACCAGTCCAATACAAAAAAATGCTATAGTTGCCAATGATGCTCCTGAAACTTCAGGGGAAGGAAAACTAGCAAAGTGTCTGGCAACAGCTATACCGATTGGAACAAAAAACAATCCACCCATAGTAGGTGTCTTTCTCTTCAACGCATGTCTAACAGGTCTCTCTTGCCTTGAAATTTGGTAAACTTTGAGCTGATAGAGTAGGGGAACACAAATATAGCCTGCACATGAGGCTAAGAAGGCCGATGTCAAAAAAGGGCCAGTTAAGTGAAATGGTCCTAAAGGAAGTCGAACAGTTCGCCATGCACACCAGTCCACATAGAGAAGAAGGACCATTAAAAAAGCAATCAGCCCAGTATTTGTAAAAAGTCCATGTCTGATCCTGAAGACAACCACAATAAGACAAGGGTCAAACCAGAAAAAAGGGCATGCGACTCACTTGAGAGATATGCTATCACAAAATGTAACCATCGGGGTAGAAATTATTAATAAATCGTCCCAATAAACTGAAATATGGGAATGAGCACAGAGAAATAGAACAAATATTAAAAACTAAAATTTTATACAACTCATTGACATATATGCAACATCATATAGGTTATGCATTATTTTTTTAACATCATCATAAGAACTGCAACCCCAAGAAAAATAATATAGAACAAAATTTTGAGCTTGTTGACTTTACAATCGTTGGCCTTGCACAACATATTACAATATCTGCAACCCAAGAGTCAGACAGATTTGCACAAAAACTTCCTAGGTTTTTCCAACAACTAATTTCAAGAATGCCGAGGAGCTGGAAAACTAGAACCTTTCTCCTAATCCATAATAAATGTTTTTTGTTAAGATAATCCATAATTTTGATAATAAATGTCAAGTCCATATTATTAAATTTCTTTCTTATTGAAGCATCTGACCACCTTAATCATCTCAAACACTTGTACACTTGTAATACAATGAAGCACAAGAAGTATATTGTATACTTGAAAATCCGTTCTTAGTTGAAGCACTCAAGATATCTACACATTTCTTGTAAGCCTTACGGCAATTTTCTAGACAGTGACTATGATTTAGTTCCAAGAAAGAGAATCAAATTTTGAAGAAAATATGGCAAGACGTCAAAAGTGAATTCACAAATGACCTTGTTTTCAACTGGGCTTCACAGTTTTTTAATTAATTATAAAGTATAGACAAATGGGGGCGACCACTCGAATCCGTGACCTCTTGATCATCGAATTTACGCTAATTGTTGTTGGCTACTGCTCTTTATGGCAATTAATTATGAAGTATAGACAAATGCACGAGGAAAATTAAACCTCTCAGGCCATTTGCACAAAAATAAACAGCTTATAGATCCATCACCTATGTTTCTGACGTCCTCTACTGAGCATTGCCATTCGGTGAGCAGTCACTGTCAATGCATCATTTTGCTGCACTGAAACGGTAGGCAAATCAACATCTGCAGCAGGATTTAGCATGATATCTGGATCACTGTCATCACCGTCACTGAATGGAAGCCCAAATCCAGCAGCTCCCTCATAGTCGCTGAAGTGGTTGAGCGAGGGTATGCCAAAATCAAATGAATCCTAAAGAGTGTTAGGTGCATATTAGTGTGTGAGGGTGTGTATATATATTTTTTATTTTATTATTATTTATTTTTATCCGTGACTGTCTGGGCCAACTTGCGTGCACCTCAACTAATGTCACGGGACATATCGTGTGATCCTACAACATTTGGATGTCAAGAAAACTTGTAGAAAATGAATTCCTTAGTAAGTGACTACCATGGATTGAACTTATCACCTCTTAAGCACCCAAAGGTCCTCTTGACCACTAGGTAACTTCATGATGGTTTGCATACTAGTATAATGAAGATAAACTTTTCTATTTACAAAAAGAACCTATTTTCTTCTCGAGATTTCAGTGGCATCAATCCAAAGCTACATTTTCACAATATTTATTTCCAAAGAACATCCAAGAGAGCTTCACTTAAACCAGAGCTATCTATTTCCCTTGAGAGATCAGCACGTCTAAAGAAAAAAAAATGATTGTCATTCCGTTGTGGGCATAGAACAGTCAGTAGACAGTAGCCGATCCCTTCCTCCCATTTTTTATCCAGCAATGTGCAATTTCAAGGAGGAAGTATCTTACGTATATTCCTTCTTTTATTCTAACGAATAAAAAAACACGTAATAACCAGCATGGCTTTTGACACAGATGACGTCCAATAAGTTATGAACAGCATGTATCCTAACTATGTTTTAACTGTTTTGTTAGTTTTTATCTCTTTTTTTAATTATTTTGAGCGTTAGTCTTATTCCACCCATGATTTTTTTTTTTTTTTTTTATCTTGTCAGTAAATAAAAAACTATTAGATATTGGGTTTTTAAATCTCAAAACTAATTGGTAATGAAATGAGTAGTCTACCTAATTTGTAAATGTTAGGAGATCTCTCCGCCTTTCCAATATGGGATATTCAATATACACCCTAAAGATGATGCATCTTTTGAGTTTACCAAATTTGAATCTATTACATTTTTATTGGGCTGAATACTTATGTGAGTTTAATGAGCTATGATGTCGTGTTAATGCATACCTGATCGAAGGCTCTAATTTTAGTAACGTTGTGTGGTCGATAGTACTGAGTCTTATGAACCTTTGACGGCCTTAGCTGCAGACAAGAAGCAAACTTGAGAATCTAAGTATCCAGCCAAACAGTTGCTCAAACTAACTGATGTTGAGAATAGCAACGTCTTTTCATTTTCATAAGAAATGAAAAGCTAAATTCAGAAGCGCCAAAAATTTTACAAAACGAATATAAACTTGGCAGAGAGAGATAGGTACTAATACTAACTTCGATCGTTTAAGAAAATGATAAATAGCTAATTATGATCGTTCTGTTTAAAATACGGGCTTCCGTTCGCAATCGGGCTTCAAAACTGTTTATCTTTCGCTTGATTTGATTTACACTATTTTCTGTAAGCCCCTTCCCCCTTATGCCTCTAATAACTCATCTCCAATTCACATAAAAAATAAATTCTCCGAAAAGAAACACGGATTGAGAAACATAGAGCAAAAACTAACCAGATTACAACTCGCATGAAATGATCAAAATGCAAAACTCACCTTAACGACACAATATGAATCCGCATAGCAACGTGTTGTGGAAGAGTTGGCGAAATTCCTTGCATGGACGGGTTTGGCGAACCGCGGCGGCGATCGGAAGCACCCTGAATAACGGTGGTGATTGTGGAGGCGAAGATTCAAAGCCTGAGAATAAGAGAGCATCGTTACAAACGAGAGAAACGATGAGCCGAAGCATTAGATCTGCGTATTGAGAAGTTGGAGGAAAGAAGAAGGCCATTATAAAAAATATATATATGACTAAACAAAAAGGACGGCGGTATATGAATGCACAGCATTTTTTGGCAACAACCATGGGTTGGTCGCGGCAATTTAATTTCACGCGCAACTAGCTCCACGCGCCTGCGCGTTGCCGAAGTGTGCCCAAACGGAAAACATGAGACCTAATACTACGAGATTGAGATGAGAGAAAATGAACGATAACTAGTATAACGTGCGCCTTCCTTTTCTTTTTTTTTTTCTAATAACGATAACTATACTAACGTGCGCCATCCCCCTTTTTTTTCTAATTAACGATAACTAGTATAACGTGCGCTTTTTTTCTTTTTTTTTTTATTGCGCTCATTCAATGCAAGTGCATCTCAAATTTTATATGGATTTTATTTAAAATAAATATCTTTATCTTTTAAACACGAGTCTCAAAAAAACATTTCAATCTCTCGTCTATAGACTTGGCACAAGTATCATATACTCAAATCAATTCATTTTCTCTTCTCTCCTCTTATCGGCCTCAAAATCATATCATATTAACAATATATTATAAATGAGGTTTATTGACTCATCTTCAAATAGCTACATTTAAACGAGTTATTATAATCATTCATTTATAATCACTCGAAATGATCACTTGTTTCTAATCACATTCAAACAAACAAACTATTGCATGCAATCATTTTACACAAACTATTATCCAAACGAGCTATTAAGTGTAACAATTCTATCAATAACGACATTCATACGAATGATTGCTAAAACTCAAATATCTAATCACTTAAAATAAATTCTACACCTCCACATCCTATTACATTGTATTAGGGCCCGTTTGGAGCGAAGATATGATGAGAAGGTTATGATTGCTTCGTTTGGCCTACAATAATGCTAATTCATGTTCAACCCCAAAATCGATTTTTATTTTTATTCGAATCATTTTCTTTTCTTGACATAAAATATGATTAATCAGTAATGTAATACGCTACAACTAACGTAATTCAACAAAAAAACGACATTTTAACAATTTTAATTAAAAGGAATTATTTGTAAAGATATATATTTGTCAATGTTTTTTTATTCAATGTTTTAATTATAATATCTTATTGAAAAAACTACTATGATATGAGAATATCTATTAATTAAAAAATATACATATTGAATGTAATGTCCGGGGTTAGGAGAGGTACATGAATGAACTGAGTCCACATCCGAATGAGAGATATTTTGGGGAATATAGTCTCATGGTTAAGAAAGGTTTAAGAGAATTGACTTGTACTACATATACCAACAAGGTGTACCTTCATTTTCGGTGTCTCGATGGAAGAAACTTTACAGATAAGCGTTGCAAGGGAATGCCGGGGCTAGATCCAGATTCCAAGACGTCATCCAAATCCCGGGCTATAGGCGTTACATTTAAAAAACCCTTTAGTTTATAAAATATTATTTATAAATTGGTAAGAGGTAAGAAATTAAGATTTTTTTTAGTTATAGATTTTTAGAGAGACGAACGAAAGATCAATTACTTTTTGGACAATTTTACCCACTTAACACATGGCTAAATCTCTTAAAACTAAAGTATAGGTATTAATTGCAACACTTTTCAAACTCAGGGCGTGATTGCTCAACTAAAAAGTTTCAAGACTTAATTGTTACAAATACCCTACTTTAAAGGTAGTTTGTACAATTTTTAAAAAAAATATTAGATTATGAAATAAATAAAATATTTTGTTATTTAAATTTGATTGAAGAACATTTAAATGTGAGATATGAAGTGAAAAAATGATAAATATTGCCATACTTATTAAAAATATTATTTGTTGTTATTAAAATAAAAGTAGTTTGAATAAAATAAAAAATCAAAATCAGAAAGAGAGTTTGAAAAAAAAAAAAAAATCAAATTTTGTATGAAAATAAAAACTAAAAAGTCGAAAAGGATAACTAATATTCGGAACTAATTTTTAAACAACCGAAGATATTGGTTAGTTTATTAGCAAAAAAAGAAAAAGAAAAAAGAAAAAACACGAAGCGAAATCACCTCTGCCGAAGACTTTTCCAATACAAAATTGTTTTTTTTTCCGAAGACTTCCAATCTAAAATTGTTAGTTACCCTCGCTCCCACTCTCAAAACAGCCGTCGCTTAGGTTGCCAGAGGAAGTATAGGATTCAGTCAGAATGAGTTCCACAAGCGCTCTTCGAGAGCTACAGCGCGAGCTGGAGACGAAAGCCAACGATCTCAGCAAGCTTCAAAAAGGCAAGCTCTAATCGATTGCTGTTTCATTCTTGTTCGTACGATTAGCACGATTGATTGAAACGTCAATGTTTCAGTTCAAATACTTTTTCGATTGTTCTATCTGGATTCAGTACTATCAATTTACTTGCACATAAATCCTAACATGGTGATGGATTCTTCAGATATTGCGAAGAACCACCAAGTGAGGAAGAAATACACTATTCAGCTGGGTGAGAACGAGCTCGTCCTCAAGGTATTGCCATTCCTTTCAATTCTCATACTTGTAATTTCAAGTATATGTCTGTGCATAGTTCAGTATTGTGGAATTTTAGGACGATAAAAGAGTTGTATTAGCTTGTGTATATGCACATTTGCAGAATTGTTGCAAAAAACATAATAGTTTTGTAGAATTTCCCTTTTTCCTTTTCAAATTAGATACTCGTTTGTTAAAATTAATAAATATGTAAATTAAGCTATCATAGGGGCGGATTGCGGTAAGGGGATGCTGTTCACCTGATTTGAAAAATGGTTCAGGCTATGAAATTTTCTTAAGTTATATTATCCGGTGCTGTAAGATTTCGAGGATTCTTATAGTTGGTCATTTTTATCAGCAAAATTCTTTTCTAGTAGGCGTGAACTTAATTTTCAAGCTTTGATTGTTTGCTTGCATATGCAGGAATTGGACCTACTCAACGATGATGCAAATGTCTATAAACTGATTGGTCCAGTGCTCGTGAAGCAGGATCTGGCAGAAGCAAATGCAAACGTGCGCAAGAGAATAGATTACATTTCTGCTGAATTGTATGTTTTTTCTTTATTTTCCTTTTAGAGTCTGTAGTTCATGGTTAGTATTGATCATAGTCCCATAACACCAATCATTTGAAAACCTTCATCAAACGAACTAGATTTTCTTTTTTGAAGTTTGATAATCTTCTGCCATATCTATTATTCTTTTTTATAAGAAAAAACTACATCGTTGTATGAAATTTACAAAAAAAAAAGCGGTAAAAGAAGGCCTCAAACCAAAGGAGTTATAACAAATATCACTAATTGGTCAATAGAGCAGAAAAGTTATAAGAGGAGAAGAGAAAAATTCAATATACACTATGATAACACAAAGAAAAGAACATCTTTGAAGAAGGCCAGATAACTTTTTTCTATTACTCATAATTTTTTGTGGTTTCTTTCTGTCCAGACTGACCATGAAAAAAACTAAATTTTGCCGAAGAAGCTCCATTGAATCTTTTAAATGATGACCCAAAATAAGGGAGGATAAAAAGGTGTGAATCACGTGAGAGTCTTAATATCAGTTACATAGGAAAGAGTTTAGTCATTTGTAAGTATTGGGAAACGTTTAATTATTTATTAGTAGTGGGAAGGGTTAATGCATTTATATTTGGGTAGATATTGTCCAGACTGACCATGAAAAAAACTAAATTTTGCCGAAGAAGCTCCATTGAATCTTTTAAATGATGCCCCAAAATAAGGGAGGATAAAAAGGTGTGAATCACGTGAGAGTCTTAATATCAGTTACATAGGAAAGAGTTTAGTCA
>JBBMEG010045922.1:0-17947 GCA_037832605.1 Cyclanthera cordifolia
AGCAATCATTAGAGGATGCCAAGAAACCATTATACCTAAATTGTAATAATTTTACTAAGATATCTGCATTGATTAAGATTTATAGTTTGAAAGAAAAGTTTGGATGGAGCGATAAGAGTTTCACAGAGTTGTTAGAACTATTGATCATTCTATTGCCTTGTCCTAATGAAATTCTGATATCTACCTATTATGTCAAGAAGATTTTAAGTACATTAGGAATGAATTATGAAAAGGTTCATGCCTGCATCAATGACTGTTGTTTGTATCGAAAAGAACTCACTAATGCCAAATTGTGTCCTACATGTGGAACATCAATATGAAAAGTTCGAAAGAATGTGCAAGTAGGGGTAAAAATATTCCAGTAAAAGTCATGTAGTATTTCTCTCTCATTCCAAGATTTGAACGAATGCTTTCGAAGTAAAGAAACTTCAAAATTATTGACGTGGCATGCTACTGACCGGTAAGTCGATGGGAATATAAGACATTCCAACCGATACACTCTCATGAAAACAAATAGACGGAAGATGGCCTTAATTTAGTTTAGAATCGAAGAATCTTCGTCTAGCCTTATCAACAGATGGTGTAAATCCACACGGAGACCAAAGTACTAGATATAGTTGTTAGCCAGTCATGTTGGTGACTTACAATCTACCTTCATGGTTGTGCATGGAGCCTAAATACTTGATGTTAAATGCATTGATGTCTGAACCCAAACAACCAGGAAATGACATAGATGTCTATGTAGCACAATTAGTTGACGATCTAAAAATGCTATGTAATAGAGGTATTGAATGTTTTGATGCATACCATCAACAACTTTTCATCTTGAAAGCTATTTTGTTGTGGACCATTAATGATTTTCCTGCATACGTTAATTTGTGTGGGTGTACTATAAAAGGGTATCATGCATGTCCGATATGTTTAGAGAAAACAACATCTACTTATTTACCCAAGGAAAAAAGATGGCATACCTTAGACATCGGAGATATTTATCTATTGAGCTATAGACGACAAAAGAAAGTGTTTAATGGGGAATAAGAATTCGGAGTACCTCCTGAACCGTTAAGCGGTGAAGAGATTCTTGTAGAACTAAATACTATTCAACTTACTCTTGGTAAAAGACGTAGAAAAGAACAACATGCAAAAAATTATTCAAAGAAGAAATCAATTTTTTTTAGTTAGAGTATTGGAAACATTTTCACGTGCGACATTGTTTAGATGTCATGCACATTGAGAAGAATGTTTGTTCTAATATTATTGGAACCCTGCTTGATATTCCTGACAAACAAAAGATTGGTTAAAAACACGTCAAGGCTTAATTGAATTGAATATTAGATCCGAGTTAGCCCAAAAAATGGGATAGAATAATACTCTTGCCTCCAGCATGTTACACACTAACAAGAAATGAGAAATTGAGAGTGAGTAAAACATTATCTGAAATTAAAGTACCTAAAGGATATTCATCCAACATAAGTAAAACAATGTCAATTAGTGATTTGAACTTTACGGATTGAAAGCGCACGATCATCATGTTTTGATGCAACAACTACTACCTGTAGCAATTCGTAGTATTTTGCCTAAACATGTTTGATACACTATCATTCGTCTATGTTTTTTCTTCAATGTTATATGTTCTAGGTCGATAGATTCAACTAAGTTGAAAGTATTGCAAGATGATGTAGTAGTCACTTTATGTCATTTAAAGAAGTTTCTTCCATCATCATTTTTCACAATAATGGTTGACCTTGTGGTTCATCTTATAAAAGAGATATAATTTTGTGAATTAGTTTATATGAGGTGGATTTATCCTTTTGAAAGATATATGAAGATTTTGAAAGGTTATGTTTGTCATAGATATCGACCGGAGGAATGCATTGGAGAAAATTATATAGTAGAAGAGTCGATAGAGTTTTGCTCTGAATTCTTACAAGGAGTTGTATCTGTTGGATTGCTATCATCAAATAATGCAGATGAAAATAAGATTGATCGACTATTATCTGCTGCAAATTATAAAACACCAACTAAGGATATGATTGATCAAGCTTATTTGTATGTACTACATAACTTAGACGTTGTGCTTCCATTTGTAGATCAATACAGTAGATGTTGTCTAAATTGAGTCCTCATAGGTCTAAAAATAAAAAATGGCTTCAAGACGAACATAATAGAAAATTCAGTACTTGGTTGCGTGATCGTGTTGGGCTCGCTTTAGGAGTTCAGAACAATTCTATATCATCTACGTTGAGGTGGGTATCACATGGACCTCGTTCAGAAGTGACCACTTAGAATAGTTATATGGTCAATGGTATTCAATATCATACAAAAAATCGAGATGATCTTAGAAATGTACATAATAGTGGAGTTATGATTACGGCACAAACTTTGCAAGTTTCTAGTTCAAAGGACAAAAATCCCCTTATGTCAGAAATGACTTTTTAAGGCGTACTTCAAGAAATTTGGAAACTTGATTATCATAATTTTACAGTCGATTTATTCAAATGTGATTAGGTGGAAAATAATTATGGAATTAACATAAAGGATGTTGGATTTATAACTGTAGACCTTAATCGCATTGGACATAAATCCGACTCCTTCATTTTAGCCACTCAAGCGGAGCAAGTATTCTATGTAAAAGATCTACTTGATCCTCGTCGATTAGTGGTTTTGATACTTCTACAAAGAATCGTTGAAGATCATGTTTATGATGAAGTTGATACCGACCAAGCTTGTGGGTACGGAGTCATCGAAACATTGCTTAATATTATTGATGATGACTCGTTCACCTATATTAGAAATGATTGTGAGGGTACATGGATAAATAAATAGGTTAGTGATTGTGATAATGACTCGTTCAATTATATATTAATCATTCTGAAGATAATTTAACCAATTATATATTTTCTTAACATATCTTCTCTCTGTTGTGCAGATTGACATCATGTCTAGCTCGGAGAGCGATCATACTGATGGTACACCTGTGAACACACCTGCTCGAAACAGGTTCACTAGAAGCGTGACAGCCTTGCGTGAGCTCGCTCAAGAAAGAATGACTGGAGAATAGCGCGTAGTTCAATATAACTCTATGAGTCAAGAAATCGGTGATAGTGCGAAGAAATTGTGTAGTTATATTGGTGTATGTGTCAGATCACATATGCCTCTCACCTACGATACTTGGATAGCAGTCCATGATCAATTAAAAGAGAATGTCTGGTATTGCATAGACGTAAATACTTACTTAACTAAATATTATCATGTATTGCATACTATAACTAACCCGATTTTATTCTTTTTTAAACATATGTCATTTCAGGTGGATCCTATGTCCAAACATAGGATCATGATGTCTATGGCGAAGACGTTCAGAATGTTCATATACAATCTCACTAAAGATTATATCAAGCTGTTTATAAATGAAGACCATGAGAAGTTAGTCTATCCGCCTACTAAATACTCATACATCACACAAAAACAGTGTGTTCATTTTGTAAATATTCAATTATCAGAGGAATTTAAGGTAACTACTTGATTCTTTTGTATTTTGTATATTATTTTAATGTTTAGCATATTACTAATTTGTTAAAGCACAGAAAAATAGTGAAGAGCAAAAAGAGAGACAAAATCTTCTTAAATATCCTCACCATTGGGTCATAAAGGGTTATGCCTAACTCGGTCATGAGCTAGTAAGAATTATAAACCTTAATATATATTATATGTTATGATTATTTTATTCCATTTTACTAATTCATTGTTTGGTGGATTTAGGTGCAAATATTAAATTTGATCCATCCTCACGTGCACTACAATGGATGGGAGGACGAAAGGGAAAGGATAAAATGCATGTCGATGAAGCCACAATTGAAGTCTTCAATCGAATTGTAAGGATGTTTAATTGATAGTACAATTAATACTTCAAATCTCTGATGGATTAATTTTAATTAATTGATAATATTTTTATTTCAGAATAAGTTGGAAAATGAACATCAAGGTGCAGATTTGACTTAAGCCTTAGGAACACCCGAGCATCAAGAACGTGTTAGGGGCGTGGGTCAATCTCTATCATCATCTGCTTTTTTCAAGATGGCTCGTACAAATGATAGTACGGGAAAACCCGAGCATCGAGGACGTGTTAGCCAAGTTGGTTGCTCTCCTTGTACAGGAACTAATCACGATCAATCATACCCGACAAGCAGATAAGATCTTTCAAACTCCTTAAGTCATTAGAGAACCCTGCATTCTCCATCCCGATGTCAAAGACTTAGGAGAAGTAAGTTGCATATTATTAATTTTATTTCATTTCTTATATTATCAAATTAATATTAGTATTACTCTGACTATGTGTTTCTTTGAAGTGTGTGGCATGACAACTTGCCATTGAAAATGTTGACAACATTGTTGCGATTGGCACAATGTATGAATCGAGCGACGCACCTACTAAGATTCATGGTCTTCTACTAGGAAAGTACAACGCCCGCATCCTAGTGGATTTAATATTTGGAAATAACGAGGATTTGGACCTTTTAATTCCTCTAAACAACGAGCTTCAATACCTTGGACAAGCCGTCAACACTTTCATGACATGGCCACGTGCATGGATTATTAAGACAACCAACGTATCAAAAAAGATATTTAATTTTACATTTCCTCTTTATAATATGTACCACACTATTAGTTTACTAATAATATATTAAATTTATTGTCATAGCCATCACTTCCAAACAAAGGTAAAAAGGTTGTGTCAGATACACAATCTCATCAATCAAGCATGATGCTTCCAACCACAATCAAGTTGATTTATCACTTTGCCAAACATAATATGAGTGATAGTGACCTGCTACAAGTAGATATTACCGAGAATATGTTTGGATTTCACAACAATTACTTCCTTGTCAGAGAAGACATTTTGCAATATTGTGAGATGAAAGAAATTGACTACACTTTCATTCTGTGTTACATTGCATAAGTAGTATATCATTTCCAATTATTATACCAACTTTGTTACATTGGTTTATTACTAACGTTTCCTAAATCTATTTCAGCTACAATTGGGCTACTTACGATCAGCAGATACTCGATAACTACTTACTAGTAGATGGTAGTAGTTTTGCATCGATTTTGGGAAATAAAAATCAAGAAGAGAAAATTAAGAATCTTGCTGATCGATTTGACATGATTAGGGATGTCTGTCAATGTGTCTTGTTTCCCTTTAATACCAGTATGCATTTTTTATTTTAAACTTTATAGTGTGTAATCTATGAAGATGGTACTGTTTAGTAGTTCTAATTTCTCGTTATATCGTTTTAGGCACCATTGGATTTTAGTAGTTCTAATTCCTTAAGATGGGGTTGTTTATATTATGAACTCACTAGGTCCGATAAGTTTCTTTGTTTTTGGTAGCTTTTTTGTTTCAATTAGCTTATTATCCAATGTTTACAGTTTTGTTCTATAGTTCTTATCGATTGTGGCAATCAAAGAATGAGTTCAGATCCACAAAATTAGCATGCAAATTAGTGAAGGTACGTTAAAAAATCATAGATTTCTTTGATTCTTGTCATGTTGAATTACTATATTGATTATAAAATTTTGTTCACTAGTGTCCTCATCAATTAGGATCAATAATGTGTGAATATTATGTCCAATTGTTCATGGGAAAGATGATATCCAACACGGGCACCCTCATAAATAAACTGGTAAGTTTTTGTTTTACTTCATTAACATTTTTAGTTTATATATTATGCGCAACTTTTTGTTTACTAATTTCGAAATATTGTTTTATGCTTTAGTTTAACTCCACGAAACCATACACTCAAGAAGATATGGATGGAGTACGAATCGAATGGGCAGACTTCATAGGTAGATTTTTATTATCGAACAAAGATTAGTTATTGTATAGCATTTTGGATATTGTTTATAATATACTCTATGGAAATATATTGTGTATTTTGATTATACTCAAAAGAATATATTGTGTATTGTTTACTAAATTCGTCTCTATATATATCTATTTTGCAAATCTTTCTGGAGAGACAAAGTCTCTTATATTATGGATTTTGAGTTTTTTTCTGTTAGGATATTATATCATTTCTTGAATTTATAGGACTAACAGATTTTTTGGTAATCTTAAAATTACGCCATTATGCTGCTATTTCATTTAATTTAACAAAAGTTAGATGTTATATTATGTTCGTAAAGATGAGTTTAGAGATGAATACTAGGTAAAACGTTCTGCTGAAGTTATATTATGTTTGTAAAGATGAATTTTCGTGGTTTGATATTGTTTCTTATTTTATTTTGCATTTTCAAGGTAAGTTTTTGTTTTACTTCATTAACAATTTTAGTTTATATATTCTACATTTTCAAGGCCTTGAAATAGACAAAAGCATCACTTAACTTTTTTTTTTATACAAGTTTTGAGTCTTTTAATGTCGGTCATAAATAGTGACTCATAAAAGATATTATAATAAATGCAAGTTTAAATGAAAATGGTGACCCACAAGGTGACCCATAAAAATCTCTTTTTCAAAAATTAAAAAATATATTTTTAATGTCATGCACAAAAACCAACACCAAAAGTCATTGGTGTCTCTCCAAACCAACACCAAAACGCGACACCAAAGGCTTTTTGTGTCGATCGTGACCGACACCATATAGCATTGATGTCGCTTCAAACCAACACCAATGAACGACACCAGAGACTTTTGGTGTCGGTCATGAACGACAGTACTAAAAGTCTTTGGTGTCAGTCATCTTGCATGCCACCAAAGCTTTTCGGTGCTGATTTCTACTAGTGTTTGCCTACTGGGTCTTAACCGTATAATTAAAAGATATGTACGACTATCACGTAATGGATTTGCCTACTGGGTCTTATAAGTAAAACATGGATACAGTAGCAATATACTAACACGTATCACAACAGTAGAACATACTCGTATAACAATCAACATGTGTAACATCTATAGCATGCTTACCTAAAATATATTCACAGTACGACTTAGAAACACGAGTCTAACAACATGACAAACAACTTGCAAAACAATACAAGCTGCAACAGTCAATTCAGCAGGGATCAATAGCTCAATATTACTAATTAAACTCTTAGACATGCTCAAAATTACCCATGGGTTCGCAAGTCAAGAATATGGTTCTCTTACCTTGTCCGGATTTCACTAATTCAGCTTGAAGAATCTCATATGGAAGCTTCCTATAACTTTTCCACTAAAACTGGGCCAAAACAACATTAAGGAGTCAACACTAGAACCTTAGACTATCAAAAGCAGATTCGAAGCATCGAAATTACCCAAAATACACTATCTGCAAATTTTCCAGCACAAATGATGACGGCGTGTGGCTGGGCGACGACGACGCGTGGCAAAGACTCGTTGTTTCCTTAGCAGGAGCGGTGGCGTGAGAACTAAACGCGAAGAGGACATGAATCAGGTTCAGGAGTGATGTGGTGCTTCAAGAGAGGGGAATCTTGGTTTAGAGCGCTCTGACAAATGGTGCAGACGCGCTAACAAGCTCGGATGAGTTCCTTATCTTTGAATTGGAAGAAGGATACACAAAAATGTGGGCTCAGAAACGAAGGCACATCTACGACGGTGACATGCAACACTCTAGGTTTGGCCCTGAGCTAAACTGTTGGCGGCTACACGGAACACCACGTTGCACGTGCAAGAATGACAGACGCTGGTTGGTCGAGGCTCCAAGGACGAATGCTCAAATCCTCCTAAGACACGCGAAAACATAAGAGACACTTCCTCCTTCTTGGTGATGGCGCTGCACAAAATCTGATGGCGGCTGTCGGATCTGAGGCAGCCGTTAGAATGGAAACTCGCTAGAATGATTGTCACCGACGACAGTCGAAAAATACTGAAAATGAGAGAAGAAGTGGGCGGCGGCCAATGATAGGGAAATAATAACCCTAAAAGTGACGTTTTCTTTTTATATGGCTGCAGAAAAGTTCTAGTTAATTACCAAAATGCCACTAGACCCTAAAATGACCAAAATACCCCCCATTTTTCAAATTTCAACTTTACCCCTCTTGGGATATGACTTCGTTAAGTCCTCTAAATCCCAAAGTGAAATTTAAACAACTCTGGAGGGTCCAGTAAATCAAAAACCCTTATAATTGCCGAAGAGAAAGCTTCAGCTGTTACAAGGCTTATTCCACTAAAGGTATGTGCTGAACTCTTTCGTACAGTAGGACAAGTTAGTGTCCACTTATATAATCAATCATCTGTTAAATGATCATTCACAACCTTTTCGTAATTCACAAGGTTAAAATGTTCATTCTATCCCTTCTCAAGCACCACTGATTCCTCTAATGAAAAAGTTGTTTATAGACCCATTATAAACGAATGTCCTCTCAGGCCAATGAGAGGCAGAATGCTTTATTCAAGTCCTAAAATCAATTCTTAAGGGAAAAACTTTACTTATTCCTTAATATGAGGGAAGACGTGCTTTTTTCTTATGACGTTGCGTTCCGAGCCACTCACTACAACAATCCTCAATGAGAGAGGCTTATTGACCCAACGTTGTTTGGCTGGTCTCACCGATGCATATCAAAGGACGCTTTCACATAGTAAGAGTTCACAACTCACTCAAGATTCATATCACATCGACATACGATCATCCTTAGCAAAGTAGTTGATGCTAGTCTATAACCGAATTACTATCTCAATCATAAAACTTTTGTTCTCATCTTATGCAAAAACTTCTTTTTGCATAGGTGCCTCCACTCACATGTCTCTATATAAACATTCAGAATCAGGCCATTTGCAACTCTTGCAAAGTCAGTCGCACCAACAGTGTTACTAGGACTTAGGCACTCTAGCTTTAGTCCTAGATATTTTAGGTCATAAACTTTAAACTAGATTCACTTGTATGTTCCGCACACCTGTCCAAGTATACATCCAAATAACCATAGACATATCTACATTAATCCAATTTGTTGTAATGTAATAAAAAATCAATTCTAAATATAATTTTTGGAAACAAAACCCCTCAGAGATATGATTATTGTTTGAAATTGTATTTTAAACCATAAAAAAGGTTCGGAATCGGAATAAAAACAATGATCATAATACAATTATAATATAGGTTATCATAATAACATATGTTATTACAAGTTATATTTTAGAGAAAATACTATTTTGGTTTTATAAACTTTCACTTTTTTTTTGTAAATGAACTTTTAGATTTATTTCATCTTAGTTCTTGAATTTTCAAAAATATAAATTTAGTCTCTGAATTTTGAAGAAAAAAAAACTTAAAATCAATCCCTATAATAAATTTGAAGTCAATATTATCCAAAATTGGTTCATTAATATTAATAATTTTATTATAATCAACAATAAGATGCGAACACATTTTTAAAATGAATATAGAGAAAGATGATAATTAAGAAAAAAAGTTTTATATATATATATAAAATATTCAATTTTAAGTTTTTTCTTTTTTGAAGTTTAGGGATAAAAATAAAACAAATCTCAAGGTTTAAGAACTAAAATTGGATTTTTAAAAGTTCATGAACTAAAATAGAATAAAAGTGAAAATTAATGGACTAAATAGTTTTTTTTTAATGCTAAGTTATTATAACTTAGGGAGTTAATAAAATAGAACTGGAATTCTTATAATTGATAGCCTAAATATGGGATGAGCTATAATTATTTAACCTAATCGGTTAACTTGATCTAACATCTAGCTCAAACATTTTCAAAAAAGGCACAACTGCTCTCAAATAAATAAGAGTATATAGATTTCTCAGATCAAACTAGTGATGTGAGGTTGAATTAGATTATTATCAAATAATAAAAGTATGCGTTATTAACCATTTCGATCCAAAGAGATTATTTTTAATTATTGAACAAGTTTAGATTCATAAAAACGTATTATCATTTAACACCATTAACCATGTTGGTAATCAATGTATATTAAAATTAAAGAGGAAACAATTAAGAAAGAATAAATTAAAGATTTGTGGGAATGGTCGTACTGATTAGAACAAGACATGATAAGTGTTGCAAAATGTTTGGTGGCATCAGAATCGCTGTTTAAAAAATGCATTAATTCATGGTGTTGGCCACTAAATAAAAAGCTGCTGTTCACACTCTCCCAACTTTGTTTTTTTTTTTTTTTTTTTTTTATTCTTCTAACAAAAGAGAGTTGGCTTGTCCCTATCATTTATAAATTAAGATATTTCATAATATATAAAAAAATAAATAAAAGATGATTGATTTGATATATATAGTATTATCATTTTGCATCTTTCAAACACTTTAGAAAATTAGTTGCGAGTTTGAGTTCTTTCTTTTTAATTATAAAACTTATGGTAGATACTAAATTTTAGTATCAATATTTTAATCATAGCAATTTTTCAAAAATATTTAATAGGCAAAAATATATGAAATATTTAAGTTGGCTTAATTCAATTAGTTTTTAGTAGATGTATACATGGGTTGGGTTGGTTCAGGTTGAGGGAAATATTTGGATCAACTCAAAATGTTGGGTTGATCAATTTTTTAACCCAACTCAACCCATTTATGAAAATGACTCAACCCAACACAATCTGTTTATGGACATAATCCAGCCCAACCAACCCAATTCACTAACTTATATCATTCTATATGTTGAAGCAACAAATATATATTTTTAGGATTTGATTGATTGAGTTAATGAGTAGTTTTTGTTTAAAATTTAAACAAAAATCTACATCATAACATTAATTAATCATTCAACTTCAATTTATACAATTATATATATTATAAAGATGATGTAAAAGATTTTTAGAGAACAAAAAAAATTGTAAGATAATAATAATATAAATATATACATATATAATTATGTTATAGGTAAATAAATATTTTTTAAATTAATAATAAATTTGGGATATTCTAGTCAACCCAAATTAATTTTCGGTCAACCCAATAACCAATCCAACTCATAATTTTTCAATAACTCAACCCAACTCATCAAATTAGATTGGGTTGGTTCGGATTATCTGTTATTTGAACACCCCTCGTTTGAAATTAACTTAATTGAAGTCAATAAATTTCACTTCAATAAAGTACATCAGATTGTTTCACTTCATTCAAATCTATCAATTTGTTTGCTATGGCAACAAGTGATTGAATATGAGTATTTGAATTTTTTTTTTTTTTTTCAAAATTTTAAAATTGTAGAATATTTTTCTTTTCATTTTTTTACAATTCATAAAAAATTCCAATTTAATTAGAGTTTGAATTCAAAAATGAAATTTGGTTGAGCTTAATTTTTGATTAAAAGATAACATTAAGACCGGGAGACTAATTTATGTATATAAATAAATGACCATAGGTTTGTATTCAATAATAAATTGACTAAAATTAAACTAGTTCAAATACATGAAACTGAATTATACATTACCAAATGACTCATTTGTTTCTTTTTATAATCAATTCTTATGATTTCAATTTCTTTTCTTTTTTTTGAACTCATGTAAATTTCTTCTCATACTTAATATTTATTTTTAACTTCTGAATCTGAGATGTAACTTCATTAAAAATGGAGGAAAGTTAGTTTTTTTTCTTCTTTTTAACAATATTTTAGGGTAATTGTATTTGACTGTAGTTGAGATGAAATGTTGAAAACACAAAACTTTGTTTAGAGTATAAGTAGATGAAATGAGATAAATAAGCGAATCATTCTTGAGACGTAGATAGATGGGTGAGATGACAATAAAATCTTGTTTTGGTGTAGAGAGAATATGAGATAATAGGATTTTTTTAATGCAGTTAAATTTGTTGTTGAATAATTAAGTTTGTTGACTCATAAAGTTCAATCAATCAGAAATTGCTATATCATTTATAAATAAATTTAATTGAAATATTGAGTCAATTACAAATATATAATTGTCTCAAAATTATTTGGATTAAAAAATGGTTTTGTTTGGATTTTAAGCCTAGTTAGGCTTAAGCCTACATGGTGGCTTAGAAGTCCATGAAATCCAAGCCGACAAACTGATGAGAACTCTATAAATAGTGAGCTTTCGCTGGTTTGTAATAGTGTGGAATTTGAAATTTGAAACTTGAAACCTAGACCTAAAGAGCTATAAATTGAAGACTCAAAGACTCAAAAGCATTCAACTGTCCAAATTCATAAGCCTTTAAGATCAATCAGTTAGTTAAAGAATTGAGAGACCAAACATTAGGATTCAAAACACTCAACGAGAAAGTCTCAAACAAAGCGATGGTCTCTTCGCCTACAAATTGAAGATTCAAATCACCCTCCATCTGAGAACAAGCTCTTAGTCCTCTAATCAACATCATCAAATTCTACATCCTTAAAGAAAAAAATAGAGGTTAACATTAGAAATTGTAACACTACTGTTGATGCCGAAAAATTCTCAATGGATCAACAGTAAAGATTTGTTTTACCGAGGACGAGAAGCCTTCAAAAAAGAACAAATTATAGGCACATTGGTGTGGTGTGAGCCATAGAGCCTCCGATGCCTAAGTCAGAAAGCGTTTTATGAGAGTATTTTAGAGTATTTTGTGACTTACAACAGCTTACAAGGATTGTTAGTATAGTTCAACTTAGCTTGAAATAGAAATAGAAAATGCTCTGACTTCTGATAGCAACCGGTCTTGTAACCATTGCAGCTCACTTAATGGTGGTTTAATGGTCAGTTGTTAGAAACGTCCGCGATTAAGCCGCGAATGAATACTGGAGTTACTCCTGAACGTTACCCTTTGAGTTGTAACGATCTTGACTTGGAAGTTACTTGGACTCTGTCAACGTTTGCATGTCCTCACCTTCATGGCCGACCCTTTAAACCTTCATGGACTTGGAAGGGTGTGGCTTTCTCAGATCAACCCTAGTATGCTTCACCCAACAGGTGCACCGTCCCCGAGTGTTACTTGGACTTCGTTGACTCGTCCACATGAGAGTCTTAACCTCCACGACCGACTCACTTGGGTTAGCCAACTCGAGGAGATCGAATTTGGTCTCGGTCAATTCTTATGAATCCTCACATCCACGGCTCGCCCCTAAAGCAGGGTCATGGCCCTCTCAGCGTAACTCTTAGCCATTATCAGTGAATCCAGTCGTTACTTTGAACTCGGTCGAATCTCGGGAGAGAGTTCTAACCTCTGCGACCCATCCTCAGGGGATTCAGGACTACTCATTGTAACCTTTGGCCACTGCTACCTTACGACACAATTGTTTTAGAGATATTACTTGGACTTGGTCGATTCATCTACAAGAGAGTCCAAATTTCCACGACCGACTCACTTGGGTTGGCCCACTCGACCGATCTCCTTGGAGGTGAGATTTGGTCTCGGTCAACCCTTAAGAGTACTAACCTCCACGACTCGCTCCTAAAGGGGGTCCTAGCCCTCTCAAAGTAACTCCTGGTCGTTATCAGTAGATTTAGTCATCAATGCCTCATTTGGCCGACCCCCAAGGGTAAAGGCCACCCTGATCGATCCTCTAGGGGTCGAGACCTTCTTTGGCCACCCCGAAGGGGCCGGGAGGGGCTTGGTGGACCCCCAAGGGTCATAGCCTCCCTGGCCGATCCTCTAGGGGGGTTAGAGTAATTTCAGGTGTCCTTTGACAGGTTCTAAGCCTTGTTCGATATCTCAGGAAGTATTTTTCCTATAATAGCTATATTTAAATTAATAAAATTCAAAATATACACGTGTTTTGCTCTTACATTTTCCATAAAAAATTAATGTGAACAGATTTGGCTTGTGTAACATTGGCAAGTGTAACATAAAATCCATAGTGTGCAATCCTTAATAATATTAATGTTCTTAGGGGGGTTAGAGTAATTTCAGGTGTCCTTTGACAGGTTCTAAGCCTTGTTCGATATCTCAGGAAGTATTTTTCCTATAATAGCTATATTTAAATTAATAAAATTCAAAATATACACGTGTTTTGCTCTTACATTTTCCATAAAAAATTAATGTGAACAGATTTGGCTTGTGTAACATTGGCAAGTGTAACATAAAATCCATAGTGTGCAATCCTTAATAATATTAATGTTCTTATTAAAAAAATACATAAGTTATAGATTAATTAGCCACAACTTCACAATTATATGACAATAAAAAACCAAAGCAAGCATAGTGTCACAGTCACACTTTTGAGATAGCGAAATGACGACTATGCGGCACTTACTCTAACCGGCGAGCAAGTCAGTCGAACCAAAATGGCAGAGAAGGTGGCACAAAAACTGCAACCTCTATCACGGGCGTCGTGAAAAGATTTTCAAAAAAGGGAGAAAGAGAGTTTTAGAAATGTGTTTATCTTTGAAAGATATATAACAAGATACAATATAGGACATGTGAACAATTGCATTTATCATATAATAACTTGGTACGAAGAAAGATTCAGGAAATTATACCCCTATAGTACATTTTGGCACATAACTGATGTGACACCCTTGCATATGAAAATGGCGAGGAGTCTACACTTACAATAAAATGAACGAAACTATCCTAACATGCAATAATGACAAAATAACATGAAAGCATGATGAAACGGGGTTGAACAAACATGTGACCATGATCAACACACACTAGACAAGTATGATCGTCACACATAGCTCAGGTGGCACTAATAATGCATTAGCATCCATTTAACCAGTGATTCGAGTCTTCGTAGTGCCCCTCTATGTATAGTTTGTTATCCCCTCCCCCAATTTGTACTAAAAAAAATTACAATAAAAAAATGGGAATTTGTTATGGATATTCAAGCTGGATATAACTTTTACACATGTATCCAAAATTAATTTAAATTACACAAAAATTCATTTATTTATTTAATAATTATTTTACTTTTTCATAATCTCTAAATGCCCTTATTTTTTTTTAACCTAACCCTAATTAAAATTGTGAAATTTCCTCACTCTGTTTTTTTTTCCCTTTTCCAGTCGGTTGGTCGTAGTTGGCGTTGGATTCGTTGGTTGGAGATGGCGTCACATTCGTTAGCCGGGGATGGAGTTAAGAGATGGCGCCAGTTTTGTTGTAAGTATTTTCGGATTCATTGGCCAGAGATGGAGTCAAATATTGTTGGGCCGAGATGGAGTCATAATTGCTAGCAGAGAGTTGTCCATCACATCATGTTCAATGTTTTTTACAATGAATGGAGATGACAATGATAACCTTTTTTCTTTGATGTTCTCCTCTATTTCCTCCATTATTTTTTCCCAAATAGTTAATAGATGACCCACTAATTGCCATTGAAATCTCAACATTTTTTCCTTGATTTTCTCCATGTTGTTTTAGCCAGATAAGTGACCACCACAACAACACCAAACCTAAATTTGAAATTGTGTATAAAGAAGATAGAAATAAATGTATTGTGAAAAACGTATCGTATTATAAACGTATTACCTACTACGATTTGGTATTATTATTAGTATACTAGTAACATAATACATTTACTATATTATAATAAATTACATACGTATTCTTATAGTATTGTAATATAATACCAAATATTTATTATATAATAAATACAATATTAATACAAACTCATATTGTTCAACAATACGAATACTTGAATGATTATAGCATAATAATACACGGGTTCATACAAATACATTAAAAACACAGTGTATATTGGATTTTGAACGGTATAATACATTGGTGATACCAACTTGAGATCTGTGTTAATTAAGTTTATCGAGGTTTCTAAGCTATTATTATGATATAAAATAATATAATATTCTATATATTAATAAGTACAATATTAATACAAACACATATTTGACATTATATACGAATAAGAGTAAATTTTTTATAGTATGAGTTTTTTGTGTTCATCTACATATATAATACCTAATTAATATTTTATTAATGATATTTTTATAATTAAAATCTTCTTTAATTTAGAGTTTATTTTCTTTTTAAATACAAGTCATCGCTGCCATTTTTCTGCAATTTTGAACTTTTAAATGATCTCGCTAATGTTATCCTTCATCTTCGTCGCCGGTGAAGGTTTATTTTGACGGCGGTGGTGAAGGGCGACTTCGATACCTGCGCTAAATGTCTAGTTCGACGGCAGCATGTTGAAGCTCGATTTCGACGGCTGCAATGTTGAAGGTTTCCAACGCCTACAATAGTGGAGTTTTTGGGCGGTGGAGATGGTGGAGATTTTTTACGGTAGCAATGGTGGAGCTTTTCGACGGCGGCGATGGTAGAGGTGGTAGACAGCAATGTTGTTATGATTTAAATTTATTTTTAATTATGGATATATAAGTCTTTTCGAAATATATGTTTTCTTATTTGATAAATATATGAATATTATTGCTAATAGTTTAAAATTTGGATACCATTGTAATTATATTACTAATTTTAGCTAGTCATGCATGCAAAGCTATCTAAACAAAATTTGTTAAACGAACCTAAAACATTTTTTGACATACAAAATAAAACAATGAAGTAGTAAGTTAAGAAGATTCTTCATGAAATGAGAAATTGTAATAAATATATTCTTTTTTGAAAATTATTATAAATTTGTTAATAAATGAACATATTTGCAAATTTAATTTTTCTTTAATTTTATAGTTATAATCTTACCCTTTTACCCTCTTCTAAAAAAATAAAAAATTCTCCTTTCTTCCTCGCACGTTCTTGCTTGCGATTTCAATATCCAATTTTACCCGCTCTTTCTGATTTCCGCCGTCTTCTTCTCCCACTTTTTCAGACCCACCTCATAACTCTTTTCCTCGCAATTCAGACCCTAATTTTTCCCATTTTTTATTTTTATTTTTGGTGTTTTCTTCTTCGATTTCTAATTGGTATTTATAAAAAATGTGTATTTATACAAAATAATAAAAATGTATTTATACATTTTCATTAATAATATTTTATTTATAAATAATATTATATTTATAAGTACATATTTATAATATTACTATATTTAGAATATAATATGTATTTATAAAACACAATACAATATTATAATATTATTGTATTTTATAATAATAATCATAATATGTATTTATAAAAAATAATAGTGTATTTATATAATATTGTTTTTAAAAATACGTATTAATATTATTATATTTATAAATACACATTAATAATATTAAATTTATAAATTTGTATTCATATTATTACTGTATTAATATAATACATATTTATAAAATACAGTACAATATTATAATATTACTGTTCATAATTAAAAATAATATTATATTTATATAATACTGTATTTATATATATGCATTAATAATATTATATTTATAAATATGTATTTATAATATTACTGTATTTAGAATATAATACGTGTTTATAAAATTTAATATAATATTATAATCCTACTATATTTGTAAATAATATTCTATTTATAATAATAATAATATGTATAAAAAATAATATTGTAATTAATACTGTGTTTATAAATACGCATTAATAATGTTGTAATTATAAATAATAATAATAATAATAAGTAATTATAGAATATTACACTATAATTATATATAATAATGTATTTGTAAATATGTATTATTATAATGTATTAAAATATTGTATTTAGTCAATAAAACGAGTACTTTATTTATTATTAATTTATTAATGATTAAAAAAAAAGTTAGTTTGGTCTTTTTATCTTCAAATCGAGATTGAATTATTTTTATTGTTTGAATTATTTTTTCTATTTTTTCTAAAAATGCACTGCAATATTTTGTTGTAAATGTTTTAAAAAAAACAATTTCTTTATCAAATTTATCATGGTATGAAATTGACAGTGCATCAAAATCATGATTTACCAATGTAACAACCTGAATTGTCTTAATATTTAAAGTAAGGATTCATTTTTAGTTCAAAAGGGTTTTAAATCATTTACGCTATTAATTAATAATTTAAAGAATTATTAAAGGGTTAGATTGTGTTGATGCCGAAAATTGGTCAACGGTCTATCCACAGTACTATTTGTTTAGTAGAGGACGAAAGGCCTGCAAAAC
>JBBMEG010045933.1:0-17943 GCA_037832605.1 Cyclanthera cordifolia
TGAATGTTTTTAGTTAACAAAGTTTAGATCATAAAATTATTTTTAAAGAACTAAAAAGTTAGCAAACACTATTCACCTCCCTCTAGTGTTGCCTTTCGATCCTACACCTCTAACTTTAGAAAAAAAATATAATAAGGTTAAGTAATCTGAACTACTCAATAAAAACTCTATCTTGGATTAATAACGCATACATTTAATAAGCATTTATACGAGAAATTAGATACATCTTGTACAATCTAATTCTCAAGACCAAAATAACAAACTGAAGCCTGACCTGGTCATGAACCTGTATATTGTGACCAGTTTCTAAGAAACTCGTGCCCTAGCTATAAAGTCTATGATAAAGCTCAATAGCTCACTTTTAGAATTTTCAAGTGATGAGTGTACATCTAATATAAACTGGTTCTTGAAAAACTTATAATTGTTTGAGAACACAACTAGAATTTCTTCATTAAGAACACCATTTGTCCTGGTTCTTTAAGAAACACAACTATATTGAATCAAGGGAGCTAGTACAGATTTAGGTGACGAACGGGAATAGAGGTTGGAGACTTAAATAATTTTCTGAACCTTTATGTTGAGCATGCAACCTCTAAATTTTTACATTGAATGACGCTTTTTAAATTAGTCTAGCGGGAGTTTCTTAGAGAAGAAAGCTTTGAAATGTTTTGTCAGAGGCCTTTAAGAGGAAAAAGATGACTCATTTCTTAGGGTGACTCAAATTGAGAATTAAGACACTTTGAACAGGGTGAGATGAGAATAGAGACCTCACAGACTTTCTATTTATAATAAAAAAAGTGAATATCTAAATTCGAAAAAAATACAATATCTTTGAATATCTAATACTAAAGATATTGAGAAAAATCAAATATTTTTTCCTTTACTTATTAAAAAGGAAAAATTCAAAATTCATCTTCCTCCTAAGGGACAAAATTTTCTTCTCTTTTTAGATGGAGAAATTTTCAAATTTCTTGAATATATTTCATATATTGTTTTTATTTTATATTTGCTCAATGAATTCCAATTATATAAAATATCTAGTATATTATTAATTAAATACATTTCTACAATTAATATATCTAATTTATTAATTTTCTACCTTAATAATTTTCAATAATTATTAATCCACTTAATTTGTCTAACATATTAAATAATATTCTCCATTATGTTATTATCCAATAATTATTAAATCAATTAATATGTCCAACATATTAATTATAATTCTCAAACTTAATAATAATTATTCAATAATTATTAAACCTATATGTTCAACATATTTATAACCGAGAACATTCATTATTTGTCTCATAATTTATTATAATTAATTTATCCAAATATATTAATTTTTCCTCATTAATATTTATCAATAAATATTAAATTAATATATCAAATATATTAATTAATTAAGTTTAGCCATTAAACTTAACTCTCATATTAATTATGTCTCACCTAATTAATCCATGAATTTAAACTCTTCAAAGTCATTCTCTAATTAAACAGTTATAAGTTAGACTAGGGACTGGTGGACCTATAAGTATAAAGCTAAAACGACCCGAGATCTAATCATTCCTCGTTAATCTAGCTTATTACACTAAAGGCTTGTGCTAAACTCTCGCACTATAGAACAGGTTAGTGTCTAGGGATATAATCAGTCATCTATCATATTATCATTTACGAGCTTGTTTATAATTCACAACTAGGACAAGAAATTCGTTCTACTCCTGTGGTTACAACTTTTTACTAAAGCGACATTGACTCTTCTAATGAACTAGTTGCTTATAGTCCCACTATAAACGAATGTCCTCTTGGATAAATGAGAGGCGAGATTCCTTTATTCATTCCTAAAATCAATTCTTAAGGGAAGAACTTTAATTTTTTTTTTTTCTCAATATGAAGGAAAACGTGAATTCCTTCATATGATGTTGCGTTTCTAGTCCTTTACTACGACAATTCTCAATGTGGGAGACTTATTGATTTAACTGTATGAGACTAGTCTCACTCATGCACATCAAAGGAAGCTTTCATAAAGGAGGAGTTCGCTACCCACTCAAGTTTAAGATCTTAATGACATACGATCATCCTTAACAAAGTAGTTGACATGAGTCTGTAACAGAATTACTAGCTCGATCATAAACTTCTAGACTCGTCTAATGCAAAAAATTCTTTTTTGCATAGGCGCCTCCACTAACATGTCCCATCATGAACAATTAGGATAAGGTCGTTTGTATCTCTTGGAAAGCGAGTCGCATCAACAATGTTGTGCTCTTGCCTTAGTTCATATACTGTAGACATTTTAGATTACAAACATGAAACTAGATCTACTTGTATCTCTCATACTTGTCCAAGTGTACATCCAAATGAACATGAACATATCACCATAAATCCAATTAATGAGATAAGATTGAATGAAGTATGAATATTAAATGTGCATTTAATGAAAATAATAAATATTATTAATAACTAAAATATAACATTAAATGAATAACATTAAATATTTCATCTTTAAATACAAATTATTAAACCATTAGTGTACAACCCCTAACAAAATAATCAAATCGGACATTTTAAATGATGTACGAAAGTAGATGTTGGAGACAATTAATGGTTGGCACTTTTTGATACCACTAAACACATATACTATATAGAACTATGAGTTATCAGATGCACGTTTAATATCTATACCTTTATTATGAGTAACTGAAATGGTTGGTGGTGCAATGGTTTCATTATTTGGTGGTAATTCAATTCAACACTAGCGTCATGGGTTTGATCCTAATAATCAGTATTTGGCTCTCAATTTATTTGAGAGAAGTTGTGCCCTAAATGTAACGTATTTTTATTCTAGTGCGCGATGCAAGAAATGAACTCAGCCTAATACAATGTAACTTTGTTTTATTTTTTTAATTTTTCATTAATATTTTATTTATAATCTTATTTTTATGAATATACTTCATAATTCTATATTTCATATTGATATTGTTTCTTTATGCTACATGTTGATGCAAAGAAATGGTCAACAGATACCAACGGTACTATTGGTTTTTACCGAGGACGAGAAGACTGCAAAATGAAAAAACTTTAGCCACAGCGATGTAGTGTGAGCCACAAGACTTCTGATGCCAAAGCCAGTAAGGAGTTTAGGAGAGTATTTAAGAGTAATTTAGAACTTAGAACACTTACAAGGATTGTCAGCGTAATTCAACTTTCCTTGAACGGACAAATGACTTGACTTCTTATAAGAGTTGGTCTTGTAACCAGTGCAGCTCACTTAGTTGTCGGTTAATGGTCAGTTATTAGGAATGTCCGTCATTAAGCCTGGAATGAATACCAGCGGAACTGCTGACCGTTACCCTTTGAGGTGTAACGGCCCTGACTTGGAAGTTACTTGGACTCGGTCACTCTTTGCAGGTTCTCACCTCCACGGCCGACCTTTTAAGGATGTGACCTTCTCGGTGTAATTCCAGTACATTACACCAAAAAAGAGCAACGTTCCCAAGTGTTACTTGAACTTGGTCGATTCTACACTAGAGATTCATAACCTCCACGACCAACCATCTTCGGGTTGGCCCATTCAGCTTTGGTCTCGGTCAACTCTTATCGGTTCTCACCTCCACGACTCGCCTCTAAAAAGGGGTCCTGGCCCTCTTGGCATAACTTACGGACATTATCAGCGGATCCAATCATCTATTAGGACTCGGTTGACTCCTAAGGGAGCGTCATAACCTCCACGACCCATCCTCGAGGATCTATGCCGACTCGTTGTAACTCCAGGCCATTACTACCTTATGACACAATGGTCCTAGAGCTTACTTGGACTTGGACAACTCCTCCATATCGGATAGTCCTAACCTCAATGGCTAACTCTCGACTAATTTTCTTAGAGGTCGACTTTAGTCTCGGTCACCCTAACGGGTCCTCACCTGCATGGCTTGGTCCTAAAGAGGGGGCTTGGCCCTCTTGGCGTAACTATTGGCCTTTATCAGCGGATCTAGTTGTCACTTGGACTTAGTTAACTCCTAGGAGAGAGCCCTTAACTTCAGGGTTGACCATCAGGGGGTCAAACCTACTTTGGCAGGTCCCGAAAGGTTAGGATTGACCTTGGCTGACTCGAGGGGGTTAAGGCCGCAATGGCCGACCCCCGAGGTCTAATTGAGCTTGGCTGGCCCTCGTAGGGTTATAGGCTACCTTGGCTGACCCCCTAAGGGTCAAGGCCTTTTTTGGCCCACCCTAGGGGGTGTCGAAATGGGCTTGACCGACCCTCGAGATTTAAGGCTTCCCTTGCCAACCCCTTGGTGGTGAAGACCTTTTTTGACCCACCCAAGAAGGGTCAAGGCCTCCCGCCGACTCATTAGGGCTCAAGGCCTCCCACGGACCCCCTATGGCTCAAGGCCTCCTTTGGCCAACTCCGAGGGTCAATGCCTCTCTGGGAGAATCCCGGGGGGTCGAAGCCTCCTTCCGGCAATCCACGAGGGGTGGGGGGGGGGGGGGGCAGGATGATGTTGGCCGGCCCCCGAGAGTCAAGGCCTTCTTTGGCAAAACCAGAATGGGCTTGGTTGACCTCTGGGTGGGCCGAAATACGCTTGGCCGACCCCTCAGGGTCAATGCCTCTTTGGCCAACCCCTTGCGGGTTAATGCCTCCTTTGGCCAACCCTCGGGGGGTTGGATGGGCTTGGTCTACTCCCGAGGGTCAAGGCCTCCCTAGCCGACTCTTTGGTGGGGGGTTAGTGTCACTTCGGGTGTCCTTCTAGACGTTCTGGCCTTGTCGGATATCTCAGAAAATATTTTTCCTATAACACTACAAAAACATTGACAATGTTCATTTTATTTTACATTGATATAATGCATCGATGTCGTATAGACATTTAAAATATTATCAATTAAATGAAAAGAAAAAAAATGAAAATAGTAACACAAATACAGAACAAAAAAAAAAAATCATTATTTTCTAAATAAATTCATTTTACTTAAAAAATTATAAAACAAACAGAACTCAGTTTGATATAAAATGAATATAGAGAACATTATGGATGATAAATATCGTGTATAAATTATAATGGAAATATAATAATGGTTATTTAAAGTGGATTTGTTGTGTTTTAAAAACCTAAATAAAAAGAATGAGCATACATGTATTTTGTTTTGTTTCTTTTCTTTTTACAAGAAACGGATACATGCATGCATTATAAACAAAATTTCAAAATACTGATTTAATGTTCATTATTAGATTTTTAACATCCTCAAAAAAAAAAACGTATGGACAAACCAGGAAAATAATTTAATTATTGACCTATTATCGAAAATATTTGCTTTATACGCAACAAAAAATGAACCGACTTTTAAAAATTAACTATTAGTCCTTTTCCAGAATTAATAGATGCATATAAATTTGTTCATATGTGTGGAACCAATCAAACCAACTCAATTACTAGAGTCATGGGCATCCAAAAGAACTGCGTTGTGATCTTACTTTTTATATCCATATGTTTGAGCAGTGAAATAACACAACTGAGTGTTTATGGACTATCGGCTCCGAATAAGTATTACGTAGACGTCATCAATGGCTTCAACGATGCAACGATCGGAGTTCATTGTCAATCAAAAGATGACGATCTAGGAAACAAATTCATCTCGGTAGGGGGAAAGTTCGAGTGGAGTTTTCGAACAAACGTCTGGAGGAATACATTGTTCTTTTGTCACATCTGGTGGAATGGAGGACACATTACGTATCGAGCATTTTGGGACAATGATGACTTTTTGAGAGAAACATGTACCGACGGAATTTGCAGATGGAAAGCAGAGCCTCAGGGAATTTCTTCTTTTAGTTTTTCAAAAAATGCATATCAATTCCAGTTCAAATGGGAACCTAATTAATATGATGGACAATGTAAAGAAAAACTCTCAGAAATAAAAGCCATTTTGAAAGTTATTATAAATGTTATTGATTTCCATATTATAGCTTTTAATTTTACTATTTGAAGTTTTTTAGATTTTTTTAAAACTATTTAAGAAGATCATGTAGATTTAAGTAAAAAAAAAAAAAAAAAATGCATTAGGGTAATTTGATAGATCATTGATTCAAATTATTGAATTAAAAAAAAAAAAAATAGAGCAAACATCAAATGGTAAATTTAATTAAAATGCTCCAATGAGAAAGTAGACTAGAGATTATTATTTTCTGTCTATCATTGGTATTATTATTTAAAGAAAATTAAATTAAAACATTAAAATCATAATAAAGAGAAGATGTCAACATATATGATGTATTATCTAATAATCAAAAGACGAATAGGTTGGAATCTCTTTTTTATAAATATTATTTATTTTAAAAACATTAAAATTTATAAGCTTTTTTTATGTTGCTCTTAGAAAAAAAAAAAAAGACCGTAAGCTTTATTTGATAATTATTTGCATTTTAATTTTGTAGTTTCTAAGCTTATAAATACTACATCCTAAATTTTATTGTTTTCTCATTTATTTTCCTCATATGAATTCAAAAATCAAGTCATGTTCGAATATTATTAAAAGTTTTTGTCTTGTGTTAGATGATCGTTGGGCGAAACTCGTAGTACTCGCTAACCCAACTTTTCTATTCAATTATTTAACCAAGTCCTTGGCACATGCTTGAGAGACAATTTTTTATGCAAAATGGAGTATATTCATTCACCATCATCCAAATCTAAGCAAAAATGCGCCTCGATCACTAGAGAACCAACTACAGAAGATTCTGTTACTCAAAAAACTAGTCATTATCCTAAACTTTAAGATAGTAAGAACCATTCAAAAAAATCAAGAGGTGGATCGAGTTTTGTAATGAGATCGATAAGTCGATTGCAAGCTTTATCACAAAAAGAAAATGATTCATCTCTATTGGATCATACCCCGAATATTAGCTATAATATTGTCGAGTTCTGTTATATCTTGCGAAACATATCATTAATAATACTTATAACAGATTTAGAATCTGATTCAATCAAGATATACGGGATGGGATATCGGCCGTTATCTTTGATATGCCACAAACCCTCCTTGATAGCCAAATCTTTCATGTTCTTAGCTCATGAAAATTGATGACTTCTTTAGAGCCTCGAAGTAGAGGCTTGCTTTCAAGTAGCTAACCATCCAACCAATGCACCCTTAACACCTATATGCCATATACAGACTATTTACGTTAAGTTTCCACACCTTTTTGAGAGCTCATAACTTATAGAATGAGAGTTAAATAGCTATTTTAGAGAGCATTCTAAGGAGAAAGTTATTCAACTTCTAATGACTTAAGCCAGAATTATGCGCCAGTATTAATAAATCTGTACAGTTCCCAGAAGCATGAATATTAGTCTATGATGATGAGTTATTATGAAATTTGATACTTTGAATGCATGACTTTGTGATAATACAAATTCTTTAGAAATTATGATTTAATAGTATTTTCTATATCTTAGTTGTAGTTTGAATGACATTCCTTAGCAATGCAAGAAAATTGGAGTAAAGAAAGTGAGATGAAACTATAGCTTATTTTCAAATAAAGTTGAATTCAGGATGCAAAGCTTCAACATTTAGATTGAAAAATTATGCATAGGTAAAGTCAAAAGCTCACGAAAATTAGGCTGAATGTTTTTAATAAGACGTGTGGCGTAATCTTAAGGGTGATTGTTACTATACGAAGCGCATTCAAATTTGAGTCGTCAATCTAAATGAACTACAAGCTTAAAAGCTGAATTCAGCAACAGATTTATTTTGAAAATATTTCTAGGTAGAGAGTTATGAAAAAACAGAGAGTGTTCATCTTATTATAAAATTCTATCAAAGTTATGCAAAATTGTAGTTAGCATTTAGTTTCGATCGTTACTAGAGTAGAAATAAAACAAGAATTGAACTGGAAAGTGAAAAAAGTAGAAGATTTGTAGTTGTTTGGTGTAGCCATTCTAGGATCTTCTTAACTTTCTCTATTGTGTTTGTTCCTATTGTTGGGGATGCAAACAAAGTGTCCCACATCGGTTAGAATAGGGGAAGATCATGGGTATATAATTGTTGACAACATCTCTATTGTTATGAGGCTTGTACTATGATAAGGTGGTTCAAGTTGATGATTTTTGAAGTTGTTGATTTCCTAATTTGATTAGGACATGAGCCAATTTTCGGTGAACTAGGATGAATCAATGTCAATTTTTCTTCCCTAAACTTTTATAATTAACGTTCTTGACTCTTATAATTTAGAGTACTTTATCTATTTTAAAGCATGTCGTTCTAAAGTTGTTGATGTCGTAATTTGATTAGAACACTGGTTGATCTTGGAAAATGCTTGAATATTTGTCTAAGTTGCTGGAATTTAGTCAAAATATGGGTAGTTTTTTTTAATTAAAAAAAACTTTGTGCAGTTAATTAATTTGTTAAACTCTTCTATTCTCCCAACGACATATTTAGTAGAACCTGCAAATTAGTAGCCTATCAAGTGGT
Organism: Cyclanthera cordifolia; assembly: GCA_037832605.1. Taxonomy (NCBI): domain Eukaryota; kingdom Viridiplantae; phylum Streptophyta; class Magnoliopsida; order Cucurbitales; family Cucurbitaceae; genus Cyclanthera; species Cyclanthera cordifolia. The sequence goes on from JBBMEG010045933.1 coordinate 8,455, forward strand.
ATCAGAGCCGTGCCCCATCTTAACCGTGTCAGTAGAACGCCCCGGTGTAGAGCAAAGACGTTTATAGTTCGGAGAAGAACAAATTTGTGGTAGCTCTACCAGGCTTGTTGAATACCTTCACGAGAAGAGGAGTTTGGTCTGGATGTGAGCTAGATAAATTGACTAGTTGTGGACCTTCACGAGAAGAGGAGTTAGTCGGACATAATAATCGTTACGAAAATTTGTGCTATTGGACCAACTATGTACCTTCACGAGAAGAGGAGTTGGTGTGTCACCCCTTTAGACGGATTGACTATAAGTGATGGGAGCTTGGTCTTTGTACGAGGGGAGGGATATAATCCTCTAGTGATGAATGCAGAAGACGAAGACGAACACATAGAGAGGTTCGGCGGAACTTTGTTCGAGGGGAAACCAAAAGCAAAGCAATGTGGGTGTATGCCCAAAGTGGACAATATTATATCAATGTGGAAAATTCGGGTAGGGTTGTCATCCTTATCACCTATAAAGTTTTTAGTCGAATTTGCATTAGTGTAAGTTTTATAACATTTTCATGTAATTCAATTATGTTTATAACTTTATATTGAATTCAATTAAAGTTTTATATGTAATCAGTAGCTAATCACTTCACGATAATTATTGGTGATAAAATAGCGTTAAGTTGTTGAATAATCGAAATCAAGGGATGATAAATTTAAATGCTACTAGCAAGTAAGATCTTATTATGTTTCGACTTGTCATCCACTCCTATTAATTCTTTATTGATTCTCAATAAAGCATAATGGGTTTCATTCAAAAAGTGATTCAAAGAAGGATGTGGGAAGAGTTTGTGCTTCCCGACATCGTTGTATGCGTTGAATGGGTGCGGGATTTTTTCAATAACCTGAAAAAGGAAGGGAGGTTCAGAAGTATATTTAATGATACGGTGATCGATTAGAGTTCCAAGTCTTGGAATGCAGAGTTTAGGCTAGATGATAAGCCTCATGTTAAGTATAATGTGATGGTTGAATTGCAAACAAGGAAAAGTTAGATAGTTGTATCAAGAGGATAAGAGTCGTCGAAACTAAATGGATGGTGTCAACAACACTCAGAGGCTGCGGTTTACCGACTTGAATTGGGGAGATTCTTCTCCGCATGAAAAAGCACAGAAGCTAGTGCAATAATTTATTCAATCAAGCAATTGCTTACTAGGTGTATGCAGAGATTCAGGATGTCCTTGTGAGGAAAGCGATGAAGGCTAAATATCTCCATATATGGTTCCTCTATTTTTAAATTGAAGTTTGGTTAGATTGGGATCTATCTCATTTTGAGGATTAATCGCCAAGTGAAAACCCATCATTTTAAAAGAAGTTTCTTGCTTTAATTTTTCTTGTTTTTTTTAAAGTTAAGTAAATCTGGTATGTTAGATGGTAGTTAATATTTAAATCTATTTTTCTCAAAATGGAAAAAAAAGTTAAATCTACTTGAATGAAAATTGTCCTTTTGCAGAAAGCATTAGTTTATAATTCAGCTTTGCCTTTTAAGTTTATTTTTCTCATGAACCCTTTATTTTCTTCATTGATTTAGAAGTTTACGATGGTTAGAATATGGAATGCATTGCTAGTTTTAAATTTTCAACTGAATATAAACCATGGGATAGCTTTTATGATTGAAACTGAAGACTTGAAGCATGGAAAATAAACCTTAGCAAGCTTAAGTTCGGGGGAGTTAAGTCTCGCCTTCATTGAGGACAATGAAGAGTTTAAATTTATGGGTGAGGGAAAGGCCGTTGAAAAGTTCAAAACTTCTAACCTGTTCACTTTCGAAAAAAGTTTTATAAAAAGAAAAAAAGTGTCGAAAGCGAACTTTCAATGCGATTTTCATTTGTTCGTGGAAAATTTAACAAAGGGCTGGTAGCTTTAGTTGTGTAAAAGTATTATGTTGTTTACTAGAAGTTAGAGCATTTCATTTTTCCTAGGTGAGTCTCTTTATGCTCAAGAGTGCCATTTAGGAACTAAGAGATGCGAGCTTCTAAGCATAAGTATAACTCGAGAGAAATGCATTGAGGAAAAGAGAAAATCTTCAACGAAATTTGAAACATTTATAAAAATAGTTTTTGCTAAAGGAAAGATGTTATAGGAAAATTTAAGATAAACGATAAAGCTGGTTAAAAATTTACGGAGTTGGAGACCTTGGTTACGAGAGTACTTCATGTTACCGAGATGATTAGGGGTCAAAGAGTAGATGATGGATAATGCTTTCTAGCAGTGTAGGAATCCAAAGTTGAGTTGAGAAGATTTGGTTTTATTGAGTGAATTTTGAACCTAGAACGATAAATTGTGAAGTATTTTGCTAATGTATTTTTATAGTCACAGAAATACAGATTCTTTTAGTTTCCTTGTACTTTTTAATGGTGAAACCCGGGATGAGCAATCGTTCAAGTTTGAGTGTTTGATAACTCTTCATTAGAGAATTATTTTGATTAATATCTTAATGGAAACTTAGGTTTTTTTTTTTATGGAAATTCAAAATAGCCTTAGATTATTATTAACAGGGGAAGATCTGTAAAAATACAAAGTGATTGAGTTAGAGTAAGGTTTAACTAAATATTTAGTAAACCACCATATTTGATTCAAATAACAAGCTCTCAAGAAGTGAATTTTTATTGTGCTAATCTATTGCTACTATGAAGCAATGTGGATAGTGGCATGCTTTCTGGCTATACACGGACGCAAATCAAATGCATTCCGAATAGCCTAGATTTCAGTAGAATTAAATTTTAACAAAGAGAAAGAATCACATGATCTGCCACCGCCGACTCTATGATTTAGGTTCTCTTTTTACTTGGTGCTAAGACAACCCTGGTTTTGCCTATAAATATTGCAGACAACAAAGATCTAAGCACGACTCTTAGCACTTACACACCTCCCTAAATATAGGCAATTTTGAGCACCATTCTGGAGTTTTGAGGAGATTCCTAACACTATTTTGAATATGTGAGTTATTTATAATGAGTTTTCCATGCTAGAGATGAAGGTTAGGGATCGAGTCTTTGAGTTGACAGCAAAAGCATTAATTTGGATTCTTTGCCCTAGTTTTGCTTTATTATTTTAATTTTTCTGTTTACTTGTTTATATGTGCTTGTTCTTTTTATTTAGTGTTTGTATTTGGATTGCATTATGCCTATATTTTAGAATTCTAGTTTATTTCAGTTTATTAAAACTTTTTTTCATGGTTACTTAATTTTTTTTTCTTTTTTTCTTGTTTAACCATGATTCATGCTGAATGAAGTGAGGAGCAATAATTGAAAGATGATATTGAAGATTTATTAAATTTGGATGAGGAAGACGTGATATAATTAAGATGGTTAAATAGATTTCCCTTTGGTTAATTGAAAACCCATCAAAAGTGTATCATGGCTCACTTCGAGAGTAGAAGATCTTAGCAAACCACCACTCTTATTCATGATGATAACTTAAGAACTTTTAGTACGTTGTCAAGAATAGGTTAGAGATAATCATTCCACTAGTACACAAATCTTATATTCATTCTGATGAAAGTATTCCCACCTTTTGAGATAATCTTAAGTGTTTTATCGTTCTTGCCATGACATATCTTACGAGTCGCTTTTGTAAGCAAACTTTTACTCAAGTTATTTTTTTTATCTATTGCTGCTATTTGATTTTATAAATCATAGAAACCCAATTAATGATTTATTTCAATATTGACTTTTGAATTTCAATTTTACTTGCAAAGCATTAAATTCATATTCCTGTGGAGAATGATATAAATATACTTATCACTTGTTGTTATTTGACTTTGTATACATACGTAATACGATTTTGAATGTGTGAAGCATTTACATGTGTCATTCATTTAGAATTAGTTTAGTTAAAGGATTTAGTACACGCTCAAAATCTTACAATCAGTAACACATAATTACGATAGTTTTATATATACCACATCAGTATTAAGACATTATTAAGATTTACTTTTGGGATCTTAATAAAAAAATAAAGTCAGTCATGTACAAAATATAGATAACCAAGAATAAATTGGAAATATACAGTCCTTTCAAATGATCTCATTTTTCATTCGAGCTCCTTTGGGAAATCTAATAGATCAATTAGTTGGCCTCGTCTCGAGAAAAGGAGGAACTAATCTTGCTTTTATCATCTCTAATAATGTTAGCCACGTTAATATCCTTCCTTGGAGCTTTGAAACTCAAAGGAGTTGAGAAATTTTCTTTACTGAGCCACAAATATCTCATGATTATAATTCTTCTACCATTATCAACTTTCCAATGATATCGTTTCATTAATGGGTCTCAGCCGCATAATAGACTTCATTCCAAAGAGGGGTTGCTTTCTAACTAGGCCTCGGCGTTATCTCCATATTTGAAGTACTTGCCTGTGAAATGACATGCTCTCAGAATGTCAAATTAATCTCTAATTTTACTTGAACAGCATACCCTAGTTAAATAAATTAAAACTGTGAAACCCAAGATCACTTCATTGCTTACTCATGCCCAACTTTATCCAACTAGCCTAATGCATTTTCTTTTTCTCTTTATCATGCCCCCAAAAGAAATTGGTGCTGACTCTATCAACCTTATAACAAATCTTTTAAGAAAGTTAAGAAATAATTCATTGTATAAGTGAAAATCGCTTGGACAACTGATTTGATAAAAACATTTTTCCCACCTTTTGATACTAAATTCCCTTTCCACTTTTAAAAACAAGCCTTAGTTTTTTTTATTTTTTATCGAGGGCTTAATAATTCATTCTTATTCTTGTTGTTGTTAGAGGGCATACCAAAATAATTGCCCATTTATAAGATCAAAGACCATCTCTTCGGACGACCATCTGAAATTTTGCTCGGAGAATCTTACTCATTAAGATCATATCCGACAGACGCATATTTTCTTATCAATATCTCAAATCTTTCTATAGTAATGATTTGGCAACGCTTTTTATACACCAAATTCTTTAAATCCACAAACAATACTCTTTTACTACCCTGATCAAAATCAAAATTATATCATTAGCAAGAAAAAAAAAGGGGAAATAAAAGTTCAATAATTATTTAAAGATTTTATAGGAGTATAAGAATTCTCCGATCTTTTGAAGCGCTGTAAGATCCTAACAAAAAATCAAGAACAAATAAGGAGAAAGTGAATTCTCTTGTCTCAACCCTTTTGCAGGAACAAAATCTTCATAAGGAACCACATTGATAAATAGTGTGGACAAAAGAAATAAAGCCCCAATCTTTTGTGTCTAATTTGCATTTAAGCCATTTTTTCTATAATTTTAGAATAAAAGACCAACTAAGTCTATTATATGCTTTACTCTTGAATTTTAGCAATATAATTAATTTAGTTGTATTAAATCTATTTTTTTGTCTTTGCAGATATTGTCTTTGTTTGGAATAAATGGTAGAAGCATGCATTTAACATTTGCATGTGAATAGTAATTTTTTTTTTTTATAAATAATTAAACCATTTAATTAATCTATTCATCTAATTAATCTACATGTTTAACCATAGGTAATTGACATGTTATTGTTTAGTCTTACTTACAATGACTGACGCCTCTGAATAATTTTCGATGGTCTTTATGTTGAGTAGGATCAATCTATTCCCTTGGACGATCTTGAACGATCAACTCTACTCTTCCATGCTATGGCTTCTTTGCTACTATTGAGTGCTTAGTGGGAAGTTTTTTAGAGAAGAGAGCTTAAAACTTTGCCAGACTGACTATAGAGAAGGAAAAGACATCTCAGCTTTTAGAGGGCTTTCTCTCTTCGAGATGAGTTAGTTTGAAACTGAGTGAGATGATTATAAAGATCACCTCCTAGGCCTCCAAATTATAGTAGATGAATGAATATGTAAATTGGCAAAATATAATATCTTTCAATATCCAATATTAAAAGATATTCAGATAAATTTAACGATTTTACTCTTCTCATATAAATAGTAATTTCAAAATTTTCATCTCTTCCCTACGACGGAAGAAATTTCCTTCTCCAAATAAAGGGGGAGAAATTTACAAATTAGCTATAGGTTAAAAGCTATAACGACTCGGGATCCAATCCCTATTCGTTAACATCCGATTTATTCCACTAAAGGCATGTGTTGAACTCTTTCACACAACATGACAATTTATGTCCACAGATATAATAAGTTATCTACCATGTGATCCTTTACGAGCTTGTTAGTTATCCACAGTTTGGACGAAAGATCTATTTTACTCTTGTGGTTACATCTTTCTCCTTATGTGTCACTGATTCCTCTAATAAACAAGTGTTTATAGTCCCATTATAAACCAATATCCTCTCGAGCAAATGAGAGGCGAGATCTATTTGTTCAAGCACAATAATAAATTCTTAAGGGAACAATTCTGCATTTTCTCAATCACATAATATGACAATCTTTGACGTGAGAGGCTTATTGACCCAGTGTTGTTTGGCTATTCTCACATATGCACATCAAATGACGCTTTCGTAAAGTAGGAGTGCATAAGCCACTCATGATTCAGATCACATCGACATACGATCGTCCAAAGAGAAGTAGTTGATGTTAGTCTATAACGGAATTATTAGCTCGATCATAAAACTATTGGTCTCATCTTATGTAGAAACTTCTTTCGACATAGGCCACCCACTTACATGTCTCCACTTGTACATCCAGGATTAGGCTTTTTGCAATACTTGTAAATTGGGTCGTACCTATAGTGTCACCTAAACTTAGGCGCACTAGCCTTTGTCCATATAATGTCGACACTTTACGTTATTAACTTGGAACTAGATCCTCTTGTATATCTCACATACTTGTCCAAGTGTTCATCTAAATAGCCAAGGACATATCACCATTAATCAAATTAATACGATAATATTTAATGTCTAATATTAAATCCTTTGTTCTTTAATTAACATCCACTACTACAAAAAAGACATTTACTTGGTATCTGTTTAATGCCAAGTATAATAATATTTGAAGCTTACGAAAGTGTCAAGTATACTAGTGTCAAGTATTGTATCTTTACTTGACAGTTCTATAAACTTCATGTTTATATATTTGACATTTTATAACAGAAAAATACATAAGGTGTCTGACATTTAAGAAACGTCAAAAATAGTTAATTCGTTGACACTTTCGTAATTATAGTGCTAATGTTGACATGTACCAAGCGTCAAGTATAGTTATTTGTTTACATGCTATGCATGTCGAGTAAAGCCACTTGTTGAAAGTTCATAACGGTCAAGTTATGAATCTTTATAAATATTAAGTAGATTTTTTAGTTATAACATTTCATAAATGTCGAGATTTTTTTAATTAAAAATATTCATTCCCCAATTTCCTTGGGGACCTGAAATTACACATGAACATTCAAATATTTAACAGATTTTTAGAACCATAATAACATGTCTATTTCAACCATCTAATCCATGTACACAAAATAATAGAAGGATAAAGTAAACCGATTGTTCCACAATTCACATAAAACATATAATCTATGGATAAAGAGAACAAACATAGCAATCTTATTCCATGTATAAAAAAAAGAAACATACCCATCATAAACAAAAAAAGATCACACCTACATCCATCATAAACAAAAAGAAATATCCAAAATCTATACCAATCATAAAAATAAATTGGATATATAAAAACAAATAGAGATAAAGTGATCCAAAAATTTCGTTAACTATGAAACCATAAAAAATATCTTCCAAGAAAGTATGCTCATTCTACTTGCTCTTCATCTAACTTTGCTCATGTGTATGAACTCATCATATCAACCTATAAAGAATAAGACACAAAATTTGACCTTACATATGTTGAATTAAAAAATATTGTACACTATAACTATAAATAAATATAACATATCACATCGTATTATTGTTCATTATGATATGTTGCATGTATTGCATTACGTAATATCCACATTCTATTGTACGTGATTGTAATGGGCACTACAAAATTAAATGGAAAAACTAACTTAACAATTAAGACAAAATAACTAAACCAGTACTCAATTTATCCTTGAAGAAAAAAGAATTATAATAAATTATACTTGCCTTAATAGATTTCTCTAATGTATTTTTTCTAACTACTTTTATTTTCTTTTGAGCCTGAAATATTGCAAGTGTCCTTCATATATATGTAAAAAATATACATGACATATCAAAAAGGAAAAAGTAACATATTCAATATCAATACATAACATATTTAAAATCAAACCATAACTTGGGTATTAAAAAGTTTTCCTCACATCTTTATCCCAAGAAAATTAACCAAAGAATTTGCAATCAAACAAGATAAGATTTGGCCATCAAAAAATTATAAGCTATAACAAAAACAACATCAAGATAGTTTTGTTAAGTAGAACATTTCAATAAGAAATCTAATGAATATATATTGCTTTGCATAAACCTAGTTATATCTTCGAAAATTTTAGCCTTTTTTATTTTTGAGTTTCTTCATAGAAGGAAATTTGATTCAATATTTCTATTATTTAAGGACAAGAAAATATTAAATATCAATCATACTTATAAAAGTAACAACATAACATTCAAATATTGTTAGTGTCGTGCCTTAAGACCTAGTAGTTTGTACTTAAAGAACGAACATTAAATGATATACATTCAATGTTAAATTTCATTTAATAGTAATAGTTATTATTTTCATTAATTGCACATTTAATATTCAAACGTCATTCAACCTTATCACATTAATTAGATTAATGGTGATTTTCCAACGGTTATTTCGAGTACACTTGGACAAGTATGTGTGATATACAAGTGGATTTAGTTCGAACTTAATAACCTAAAGTCTCTAAAGTCTTGGTGACACTATTGGTGCGGCTCTCTTTGCAAGAGTTGCAAATGACTTGATCCTGCTTGTTCATGTGGAGACATCTGAGTGGGGGTGCCTATGCAAAAATGAGTTTTTGAATAAGACGGGACAAAAAGTGTTATGGTCGATCTAGTAATTTTGTTATAGTCTCACATAAACCTATTTCACTAAGAATGATTGTATGTCAATGTGATCATAGTCCTGAGTTGGTTATGAACTTCTACTTAATGAAAGTGTTCTTTAATGTGGATGAGTTCAATCAGCCAAACAATGCTGGGTTAATATATAAGCCTTCCACGTTGGGGATTGTCATGGTGAGTGGCTGAAAATGCAACATCACAAAAAGAAATTTACGTCTGCCTTAAAATTGTGAAAAATGAAGACTTGTTCCCTTAAGAGCTAATTATGGGGCTTGAACAAAGGGATCCCATCTCTCATTGGCCAAAGAGAACATTTGTTTATAGTGACACTTTAGGAAAATGATGCAATCACAGAGGTATAACATATTTCTTTTTTCAACTATAAATTATGAACAAGCTCGTGAAGGATCATATGATAGACGATCGATTATATATGTGAACGTTAACTTGTCCTATAATATGAAAAAGTTCAGCAAATGCCTTTAGTGGAATAAGCCTGATGTTAACAAGGAATGA
>JBBMEG010045944.1:0-17942 GCA_037832605.1 Cyclanthera cordifolia
TGTTCTCTAATAAGATCCTCTCAGTTTCAGGATCTCGTTGAGAAGCACTGCTAGCTGAAGAGGAAGAAGATGTTCTCACTCATTTCTTAGGGGGCAGGTATGTCGTGCCTATAATGTCGGCTGCTTGCGTTCCTAACACAGTTTCACATATTGCTTCCTGTGTTAATGGATATTAATAAACATAAAGGAAAATTAATAACTAACGACTCTAACCTAAAGAGGAAGACATATCCCTAGACGTCGAACGGATCCTTCCTCGTGCTCATCCGACGAACTCATCGAATGTCTGCAATAAAGAAGAATTTGAATTAGAGTTTGAAAAAACTTAAGGAATTCAATTGTAAAGAAAATCAGGCAGTTTAACAACATATTTTCATGTTACCGAAAATAAAACCTGTCAAAAGCAATTCAATTCTTTTCAAGTTGTGGCTATCTTTGCTGCAGGATAGCCACGACACATAATACAGATGAACGATGTTCGAATGATGGCTAACTTCATTGCAGGATAGCCATCATTCTTAAGACTGATGTAAAAAAAAATTTAATTAAAGTTCGTATTTTTGTGTACCTTTCACTGAGATGGTCGAACACTGCACCCGTTCCAGCCCCCGAGCATCCTCTGCATTGCCTCTAGTGCCGCGTTCATCCTTTCTTGGTTGGCCATTATCAGGGCCTGGTTTTCGGTCAACTCATTGACCTGTTCCTTCAGCTACATGTTCTCTAATAAGATCCTCTCAGTTTCAGGATCTCGTTGAGAAGCACTGCTAGCTGAAGAGGAAGAAGATGTTCTCCTTCGTTTCTCAGGGGGCAGGTACGTCGTGCCTCTAATGCCGTTCGCCCGCCTTCCTAACACAGTTTCGCATACTGCTTCCTGTGTTAATGGGGTTCCTGATGCAGTGGATGATTCTCTTAATGCATCCATCTTTTCCTACATAATAAAGAAGTAACTTTATGTTAGTGGTGCCCTTCGAAATAAAATTACTTTAACATAATAATTAAGTTTATAACTTACATATCTCTCCCTCGCCTCGTCGTTAATCCATTCACCATTTGCATCCTTGTAACGAAATGTCTTGAACGCATTGATGGGACCAATGGGATCATGTCCAGCAGCGACTCTCTAAATTAGAAAATGATATCTATTATGAAGTTAATATTGAAGAAATCAATTATGAACACCTATTAAGAAGGAAAGAATAGGTACCTCTTCGATAATAGATACGAAGGATATAGGCCCGACTTGATGGTTGTATGGTAGGGCGGCTCTTGCTTTAACTCCCCATTCGTGCTTGGCTTCCCATTGCTGAGACGCCCACTTGTTGCATAAGTAGTGCCAGTCTTCGATGTCGCTGACAGTATAGTGGGGCATATTCATTCGATCCTCCACTAGTTGTTTACTAAAAGAAAAGGAAAAAAAAAGTTAACTTCTTTTACTAAAAAGATTACATACTAATTAAAATAATGGAAGTTAATTAAGTATATAACGTACTAGTAATGTGTGTATAAGGTGTATCGATGATCCTTCAACCGGGATTTCATCAATTCCTCGATTACATCACTTACGAGCTTATTATCAAAATCTAGGTCGAAGTGAGTCTCTCAAGGAGTGTAAACAGATGAAATTAGTATCAGTAAGTACATTGAATACTTAAATGTAAATGTAAGGATTCATCACCAGGAGGTTTTATTTAACGAACTCCTTTTCCGCAGAAGTGATTTACGACCAATCAGCCACCCTCACAAGAAAGGACTGTCGAACTAGTACTCCGACCTGGTTGCTTAACGCGTCGGCGTTCTTTCCAACGACCTTCTTGTTCTCTTCACTAAACTGTACTTTCAGCCGCCCCTCATTAGCAACCCGTTTGTTCAGGTTTTCACCCTTTGATGGGCCTCGATATCGGGTAGTACTACTACTACGACTACTACCTACATCTAGAAAATCAATTATGAGATCGAAATCTTTTAACGTCTTATATAAAACTTTATAACAATTCAATCTTACCTCCAGTCTGAGTACCAGCTTGCGTAGCGGCTATCACAGGTACGAAATCAACTTCCGTACTACCTTCGGTCTCGTCGAAAATCGAGTCAATAAGATGTCTCGATGTGTTAGGCATATTGATAACCTGAAACTAAATTCAAATTTAAAACATAACCTAAAGCCTAATTCTAATTAATTATGAATTAGGTTATAAACTTTAAACTAAATTCAAACTTAAAACATAACCTAAAGCTTAATTCTAAAAACGATAAACAAAAACGTAATTCAAGAAACTAAACTATAAGCAAAACCTAAAACCTAATTCAAAAAACAATAAACAAAAACTTAATTCCAACAACTATACTAAAAGAAAACAAAAAACCTAATTCTAACAACTAAACTAAAACAAAACCTAAAGTCTAATTCTATAAACTATAAACGAAAATCTAATCCAAAAAATTAAGTCCTAAACAAAAACTAAATTTAAGAAACTATAAACCAAAACCTAATTCTAACAATTAAACTAAAATAAAACGTAAACCATAATTCTAAAAACTATAAACGAAAATCTAATCTTAAAAACCAATTCAAACAAAAACCTAAAAACTAAACCTAATTCTAAAAACCAAAACCTTATTCTAAAATCTAAAGTAAAAGGGAAACCTAAAGCCTAAATCCAAAAACTATAAACCAAAACATAATTTCTAAGTAATGAAACTAATTTCATTCAGAATCTAAACTTACTAAACATATAGCATGTAATTTCAAACGAATTTAACGAAAGTTTAAAGGAATTTAACGAAAGTTTAAAGGAATTTAACGAAACTTTAAATGAATTTAACGAAACTTTAAACGACATAAACACGTAATCTTACCTTTTGAAAGAGTGATGGCGGATTCCGGTGAAAGAGGTGGCAAAAATTAGGAGTTTTATGAAGTGTTTTAGAAGAAAATGGAAGAAGAAACGGTGAAAATGGAGAAGAAGTCACGCTTTGCATTCTGTAATCGAGGGGAAATGCGACGGAATTAAGTTTTGTTATCTTTGCTCATTAAAACAAATAATAACGTTACGGCTTCGACGACGGAGAAGTCATGCCGTCGCCGAAGCCCAATCATTTTTCAGCCCAAAATTCGTTTGGGGGGAAATGATTGGATTTCAGAGACAGAAAAGCTTCCACCATCGCATTTGTTCATTTCAAAAAAATTGAAATACATCAAAGGCGACGGAAGAAGCTTCTCTCTCGCTTTTTTCATGAGCTAAGGCGACAGAGATGTGTTTTGTCTCCTTTGATGGAGAAAAAGGCGACGCTGGTTTTTTCTGTCGCCGTTGCTTGTCAACGGCGACAGATTTTATTTCCGTCGCATTTGCCCTCGTCGCGAATTTCTTGTAGTGTTTGCCAAGGTCTCAAGATTGCAAAGAAGGCTAATTTTTTGACACCATACACGAGATTCTCGATCGAAACAAGCAATTACCACCATGGAAATCCAACGTACAGCCAGAATCCATGGCCGAGCCGACTTTAGTACATGAGATTTGGTCCTTAAATGATTTTGTATAAAACGTATACATTCTTAGGGTTTTGAGGATTTCATTTCACTATCTGTTGAAATATTGGGGATGATTGTGAAAATCAATATTGGAAGAAAGATTCATGACATAAAACGAAATTGAAAGAGTTATGAGAAAGAAATGACTGTGAGAGGTTGGTGTTGATGGATTTGAGGTTGCAACGATTCCTCTCCAAGACATTTCTTTCAAACGTTCAACGACCTTGCACCACCAATCCTTCTGGCTCTCGCCGTCTAACACTTTCTTCAGAAATCTACAACTGATTGTGAGAGAGTTTGATTAAACGCTTCCCAATAAGAAAATGAAGCCATGTATCACTACTTTGGAGCCGCAAGAGGCTGTCTGTGCAAGAGAAAACGAGGGCTTCACAAGAAAACTCCAACACCCCTTCCAAGGTTCATTATTTGTTTTTTTTTATTATGAGGAATGAAACATAAGAAATGCCAAGTATTAGTTCTGTTTAAACATAAAAAAAATTAATGAAGGCTTTTTTTCACTAAAAGATAAAAAAAATATAGCGAAGGATTTTTTCATTTAAACATAAAAAATTTAATGAAGGTTTTTTTTCATTAAAAATATTATGAGGAATAAAATAGGCGCCAAAAAGAGATAATTTTAATTTTTCACTCTCTCTCCATTTTGGGAGTTATTTCCTCTCTCTAGGGAAGTGGAGTTTTCATCGACGGTTATTTTCTGGCAGGAATTGGAAGCTTGCGGCGGTTTTGGGCGTTTTGACGGAGGTCGAAGAAGCAACGACATTTTGCTGGTGGTATTTTCGTGAAAGGAGAGTGTGTCTGCTCGAATTACAACAAATTTTTCCTGATGGATGATTTGATTGAGTGATGGAAACAGTTCGTCCTAACTAAGAAGGAAATCTCTGTCGAGGTTCGGGAAGATGAAGAGCATCAATGGCCTAAGGGACGGCTAGACCGTGGGGTCATGGTTAAAGTATTGACGTCCAAACGCATACACTTTGAGTCATTCCAGTCTGTTATGAAGGCAGCTTGGAAGTGTAGCGCGTCAATTCATATGGAGGTGGTAGGGGATAACCTATTTTTTGTCCAGTTCCATTCAATGGAGGAAAAGAGGCGTGTGATGGCTGATGGTCCTTGGGCGTTTGAAAAAGCATTACTGGTTATTGTTTCTCCCAATCTGGACGATCAGGTTCGCACTTTAAAGTTTAATTTATCTGAATTTTGGGTTCACATCCATAACGTTCCATTCCAGTACATGAGAAAGGAAATGGCAAAGAAATTGGGTTCTGTGTTTGAGAGCATTTGCGAGATTGAGGCGGATGATGAAGGCTACACAGGTCATGTGATACGAATGCGGGTGGTTTTGGATATTGTAAAGGGGAGCAGATCAGTCATTGTGGTGCCCATTCCAATTTGAAAGCTTGCCCGACTTCTGCTTCTCGTGTGGCATAATTGGTCACCTCTCAAAGGCCTGTGCGCGCTCGATGGAGAAGGGTGGGGTAAGCTCTTCGCAATATGGAGCTTGGCTATAAGCGACGACTTGCTAGATGAACAGAGGGAAATGTGAATAGGATGGTGAGCTGAACTGGAGGGGAGAAGGAAGGAGTGGAACAGTGGTGGCAGCAAATATGATGGAAATGTTGGAGTACTGGGCAGGAGTGATACTGCGTCCTAGAGAAAATTACAATTCCTTGTTGATGAATATATTTCTACACCTACACCGAAGGTGGTAGTGTTGACAATGAAAGGAGAGGAAAAATTGCTAGATTTGGAGACAGTGAATACAACTGAGGGGGTGATAGGAAACGAACAGGATGCTTTAGGGATGAGGTTACTGATATTAAGGTTGGAACCTGTTGGGAGACGATTATGTGGCTGATACTGTTCGATTGACTGAAAATAGAGACTCATCACAACATATTCTTTCTATTTGTCCTGAAATGGAGGGAACCGGGTCTGCTCTGAACTATGAAAATTATGAAAATTATGAAAATTATGTGCTGGAATGCTAGGGGATTAGGGAGTTCTCTAGCGGTCCAAAAACTCAGACACATCATTCGAATGTGTCATCCCAGTATGGTGCTACTATCAGAAACTAAATGTTCAAAGCAACGGATGGAGGTTTTAAAGTATACACTCTCTTTTGTGCATTGTTTTGCGTTTCCATGTGATGGTAGAAGTTGTGGTTTCTGCTTATTTTGGAATGATTCAACTAATGTATCAGTTCCTTCTTTTTCAAAAAATCATATTGACTGCAGAGTGTTGTGGAATGGTTTTAGTTGGAGGTTCACAGGTATGTATGGTTGTCCAGAGGTGAAGAATAAAGGGCTGACTTTTGAACTTATAAAGAGATTGCACAACAATGACTCCTCTTCATGGGTATTGGGTGGTGACTTCAACGAATGTCTTTGGCTAAGGGAGAAACATGGTGGATCCCAACGTCATTCCAAGAGCATGAACTCCTTTTATGAGACTGTAAATGAAGCTGGGTTGTGTAACTTGGGTTATCGGGGTTCGCCATTCACTTGGACAAACAGGTGCATCGTAAAGGCGCCAATTTTTAAAAGACTGGACCGTTTCTTAGCCAACTAGAACTTCATCACTATGTTTGGTGGCCTAGAGGTACATCACTTGGATTGGACTAGGTCGGACCACAGACCAATAACATTGAACATAACGGTTAATAGCACTGGTAGAAAGAGGCCCGACCAAAGAGGGTTCAGGTTTAAGGAACATTGGACAACAGATAGCAGATGTAAGGACATTATCATTGGTTCATGGGGGAGGGAGGAAACAGGAGAAGTACATAAGCTAATTTAAAAATTCGATCAAATGAAAGAAACTCTACAACCATGGGGCAGGAAAAAGAACTTAGAAATATTTGATGAAAGCCATCGATTACAAGCACAATTGAATGAAATTATGGATAACTACACTCATGTGGATTTTCCACAGGTCAAGGCTATCGAGATAAAATAGGTAAATGATAAAGTGGAAATGTATTGGAAAAAAGGTCAAGGGAAGAGTGGATGAAATGGGGAGACCGGAACTCAAAGTGGTTCCATAAGAAAGCATCCCAAAGAAGGAAGCAAAACCACATATCTCGCATTCAAGAGAGTACAAGTTCATGGGTCTATGAGGAGGAAGGTATATCTGAAGTTTTCCTTGATTACTTCAAAAAATTGTTCACTTCAGATAAACCAGATGAAAGTAATATGAATGAGAAAGTCAAGGCCATATCAGGGTCAGTGCCTTCAGAGATGAACGATATATTGGCTAAGCCTTTTGCAGAAGAAGAAATCAAAGAGGTAGTGTTTCAAATGTCTCCAACAAAAGCCCCAAGCCCTGATGGACTCTCAGCAATCTTCTTTTAGAAATATTGGGAGATTGTGAAGAGTTCATTGGTTTCAACTTGTCTTGCAATTCTGAGGGGACAGCAGCCGGTAAAACCCTTAAATTCCACAAATATTGTTCTTATTCCGAAGGTGAAATACCCCAAAATGGCTAGTGAATATAGGCCTATCAGCCAATGCAATATATCTTACAAAATCATAACGAAAGTTCTAGCTAATAGGTTAAAGCAGGTACTCCCCTATGTGATAAGCCAACAATAGAGTGCCTTTGTTTCGGGTCGTCTTATAACAGATAATGTGCTGGTCGGATATGAATGTGTGCAATCCGTTATGAACAGACGAGGGAGAACGTGTGGAATGGCGGCAATCAAGATAGATATGAGTAAGGTGTATGATCGTGCTGAATGGCTATTCTTAAAGGCAGCCTTGCTTAAAATGAATTTCCCTTCAGAGTTCACTGAATTGATTATATAATGTGCTTTCTCGGTGAGTTTTTCAGTAATGATAAATGGTCAATCAAAAGGTAGTTTCCAACCGGAGAGGGGGCTCCCACAAGGTGATCCACTATCCCCTTATCTATTTCTTATATGTACTGAATGCTTATCGGGACTAATTGAATCAGAGGTGAATAAGAAAAGACTTAGCGGATGCCAGATTACAAAAAATTGTCCTAATATCTCTCATCTCTTGTTTGTTGATGATAGCATCTTTTTCTGCAAATCTAACATGTTAGAATTCAAAACTATTAAAGAGGTGCTACACAGGTATGAAAAGGTTTCAGGACAATGTGTAAACTTTGAGAAATCTGATGTTCTGTTCAGCCCGAATGTGAGGAACGAGGAGTGCAAGTGGTTGAGACAAGAGCTAAACATTCTGTCAAATGCACCTCTTAGTCGATATCTAGGCCTCCCTTCACATTTCACAAAGAACAAGGCAAATGATTTGACTTACCTTAAGGATAGACTAGTTAAAGTGGTTGCTGGATGGAAACGAACATTCTTCTCTGTTGGAGGTAAAGAAATCCTTATCAAGGCTGTGGCACAAGCTGTGCCTACATATGTTATGTCCCTTATCGTGTTACCTGGTTCCTTTTGTAAGGATGCTACTTCAGAAATTGCAAAATTCTAGTGGGGTTCCACGAAGGAAAAGAAGAATATTCATTGGATGTCTTGGGAAAGATTTTGTCGCCCTAAAATTAATGGTGGAATGGGATTCAGAGATATTCGAGGCTTTAACAAAGTAATATTGGCAAAACAAGCGTGGTACATACTTAAATCACCGGATTCTCTGGCCACTAAGGTGATGAAAGGTCGGAATTTCCCTAATGATTCGTTTCTTAAGGCGCGGTTGAAGAACAATACATTTTATGTTTAGAGAAGCATACTTTGGGGAAGAGAATTACTGATGCAAGGTACTTGTATCACAATTGGGGATGGGCGAACAACAATGGTATTTAACCAACCTTGGTTGCTTAGGAAGTCCACATTCAAACTAATCACCCCGCCTACTAGCTACACCATTGATTGGACGGTTAGAAAGCTAATGACTCCCTCGGGTTGTTGGAATTTGGAGGTGTTAAGGGAGCAATTTGGGGACGAGGATGTTTTAGCCATTATGGTAGTACCAATATGTAATACACAGATACCAAACACATGGATATGGCATTATACTCGATCTGGGGATTTTATTGTGAAGAGTGCTTACAAAGTATGGCAGCAACAATCAATGCTTTCTTCCTCTTCATTAGTAAGCTTAGTAGAAACAAAATGGTGGAAAATACTGTGGGGTTTATCTATTCTACAAAAATCAAAGTATTTATATGGAGAATGGTTTGTGATCTTCTACCTACAAAAACTAAGCTACGAGAAAGACGAATCCATGCAGAAGTTGTGTGTAGTACATGTGGAGAAATAGAGACGAGTATTCATACATTTCTTCACTGTGTGGCTTCTACAAAGCTCTGGACATCGCTATCCCTTGCCAGGTATACTCTGTAATTGAAATCAACTTCTTGGATGGACTATGTTTTAGATCTGGCCACTAGAATGAAAACAACAGATCTGGAGATTTTTTGCATAGCTTGCTGGTCTCTATGGAATGCACGTAACAGATGGCTTTGCAACCTCCTTACCATGACGTATGATATACAAGCAAACTGGGTTCTTGACTACCATGAAGAAGTCCATCGGTGGAAGCAGGCACCAAATCGAGATTTTCCACGGCGTAATACACAAGGATGGTCCCCCCCAAAAATTGGAGAGTTCAAACTGAATGTTGATGTCGCGATTTCATCATCAGTGTCGGGATTTGGGTTCGACTTGCGTGATTGGAGGGGGAAGGTCCACAATGCTGCAGTGCTACATTACGCCGGTAGATTGGACCCTCTGTTTGGTGAAGCAGAGGCTTGCATGTGTGCTCTGCGTTTCATCGACACGAGGGGGGAGATGCAAGTGGAGATTGAGTCCGACTATCGGGTGATGGTGGATATGGTGAAGGCTGATCAAACTTCAAATGCCCAGGTGGAAACTATCATTCATGCTATTAAAGAAACAATCAAGGTTCGGCATGGAGCGAAAATCCACCATATACCTAGATCTACAAACCGGGTTGCACATGAGCTAGCTTCCTTTGCTCTAAGGGCTGTTTTAAACAATGTCTGGTTCACTAAGCCTCCACAATGGCTCCTTTCTTCTATCGTTTTGATATTAGACAATGTAACTACTTGAACAATTATCTCAATTAATACAAGCATTTGATTTTCAAAAAAAAAAAAAAAAAAAAAAGCGCCAAAATTTTAGCCCCTAATTTTTTTTTTTTTTTTTGTGATATACTAGATGTTTTAAAGATATCAAGTATTGTTTTCTCCTGTTTTCCACTGTACTTGACGCTTTTTCATCAATAATTTTGATTGCTTGACGTTTTTATCAAAAAAAATGTCAAGTATTTTAAAATAGCAACTATTGAGTAATGTAGTTTTTGTAATAGTGTAATAATATATGAAAGCTTTTCCTAAAATTACTAAGGGCGTGTTTGGGGCAAGGAGTTATTTGGGAGGAGTTAAGTTAAAAGGAGTTAAGTTAAGAGGAGGGTTAAGTTAATCTGAGTTTTAAGTTAAGCTGTGTTTGTGGAAGGGGTTAAGTTAAGCTGAGTTTAGTTAAGCTGAGTGTTGTTTGTGGCAATGATTAAGTTGAGTAGGGCTAAGTTAAACAAAGTCAAGTTAAACTGTGTTTGTTATGTATGTTAAGTTAACTTGAGTTGATTTATTTTTGTATGAAATTAAAATGCAATAATGAATTAGATGAACTAATTTTTTTTTATCATGATGACCCACTAAAATGAATTGATACTCAAATTGGTAATGATTGTATTCCTATGTCACTATTTAACAATAAATTCATTCAAATATAAGCACCAAAATAATATTTAGTAATAATAAAATAAGTTTACATAGATAAAAAAATATGAACAAAATAGTCAACATATGGCTGAACAAAAAACAACCGGTTGAATTTTGTGAAAAAAAACATATCATTCAGTCGCTCGAGGACGACCAGTTTTTTTTTTATATCTGGGAAAATAACATTTATTAACCCAAAATATATTTAATTGTGATAAATTCATTAAAATATAGATATTCCAATAGCTACGTTGCGCTGGCCTAAATTTTAAAAAAATTTATGTAAAATAAATAAATTTGATTTCTCAAAATTATAAATTTTAAAATATTTAACATCATTTTTAGATTTCATTACATAATTTGAATTTCAATTGAATTGAGATTTATATAAAAATAACTAAATTAGTAAGTGAAGATTTAATAAAATTTAAAATAAAATAAAATTGATTAGGTTGTTAAGATAAATTAAAATAAAATGTTTTATTTTTTTGACAATCCATATTATAATTTGGGGAATATATAAATTTGAATATTCCTAATTTAATTCATATTATCTTATCGATATAATATTTAAACTTCAATAATAATTAACTCTTTATTTTCCCCATATTTTTTATGCATTTAAATAATTCTCCATTTTTTTAAAAAACAAAATTCATTTAAAAAAAATTGAAGAAGAGTTTACATCCTACCATTTAAAAAATCTATTGATTTGTGTTTATTCTTAATAAATCAATTATTTCACAATATCTATGGATTAAAGTTATTTCTTTTTATCTATTTGTTTAAAATTTTAAATAGTTTGAAACTCAAATTATAAACAAAAATTAACTGAATTTCAACTTAGAAATCGAGATTTAAATCTTTATTTGTAATTTACAAAAAAAAAAAATCTAAACTAAAATATTTGTTGCTATCCTATTTTGTTGAACAAAAATCTAAATTAAAATCTAAACTAAAGTAGTCTTTTCCGTCCACCGACACCAATGGGCTTTTCATGTCGGTCGACACCAATTGTCCACGGGAAGATAACTCAAAAATCACAAACTATATTGAGAAATTTTGAAAATATAATATCTCTTCTGTTTGTATGGTGTTTTTGGCGTTCTCCGAACGTTCATGTTTTTTTAGGGGCTTAGGGCTTTGAATCAGGAGGAAGAAGAGAGAGAGTTTTCCAAAGAAAACGCGACTTAAGAAGAAAATAAGCTGGGAACTCGAGTTGGTGGAACACGTTTTCACAAGGAGTGAAAACCGAGTGTCAAACACGATTTAACAAAAAATGGTAACTCGGGTTTGGAAAAACCGTGGCCAAACGTGCCCAAAATCAATAAATACCAATGATATAGAATCATTAAGCAAAGACGAATTATTTGCACAAGATGACAATTTAAAAAATAAAATAAATAAGACGAATTATTTGCACAAGATGACAATTTAAAAAATAAAATAACAGTTCAATTTATCTCAAACAAAATATTATTAAACTTTCAATCAATAAAATATGGCTTAAGACAAATTGTTAGAACTAAGAATGAATGAAGGAAATGAATTCACAGAGCAATTTTTATTACTGTCAAGAGAAGGATTTTATACAAGTGTTTGTAAAACACATTTAACAAACTCACAGTTTATTAGGTAAAGAAAAGAAAACTAATTGAACTAAAAAAAAAATGAATAAACAACTCTAATACTCCCCTCATGTGGGCAATGAATATTAAAAATGCCCAGCTTGGAAATTAAAGGAAGGAAGGATGAAGCAGCTAGCAGCTAGTTGCTGAGCAGACTAGATGGGCAATATCTTTAGTGAGCCGATTCTGACTTTGTCCCGAACGAAATGAAGGTTAAGCTCATTGTGCTTAGTCTGTTCGTGGAAGATGGGATTGGATGCAATTTGTATAGCTGCCAAGTTGTCAATAAGAGAACTGATGGTGTGACCGGCAGTTGTAGGTCTTTCAAAAGGGATTGCAGGCAACTTATTTCACATGAAGTGAGAGCTAAAGCTCGGTATTCGGCTTTTGCTGAGGATCAAGAAACCACGGTTTGCTGATTCGGTTAACTGCGAATGTTATATCAGGTCGTGAGATTGTCAAGTAAAGAAGTTTTCCAATGAGTCATCTATATGACGCAGGTTCAGTGAGGTGGTCACCTAAGATGGCATTTATTTTGATGTTTGGATCCATCGGAGTGCTTTCCGGCTTACATCCTAACAGACCAGCTTCCTCAATGATTTGTAAAGCATAGTGTCGTTGGGATAGGAGGATGCCATTTGTCCTCCTTGCTAATTCAATGCCAAGGAAGTATTTAAGGGGTCCTATGTCCTTGAGTTTGAACTGATTGTGGAGTTGGAGTTTCAGTGTTTCAAGCATGGATGTATTTGCTCCTATTAGAATGATATCATCAACGTAAACCAATAGACACATAAAGTCAGTGCCAATACCTCGAACAAACAAGGAAAATCAGATTTTGTTTGTTGAAAACCAAGGGTGATAAGTGTGTCGGAAAATTTTACAAACCATTGTCTTGACGCCTGGTTGAGACCATATATTGACTTGTGTAACTTGCAAACGAGTTTCTCCCCTTTAATGGGAACAAGGTTTGCAGATTTGTATCGAAGAGGGATATCCATATAAACTTCTTCATCTAGATCTCCATGTAAGAACGCGTTGTTAACGTCTAGTTGCATTAGTGGCCAACCAAGCGAAACAACCATGGATAATACTACTCGAACAGTGACTAATTTGGCTACCGGTGCAAAGGTTTCTAAGAAATCAAGTCCTTCTTGTTGAGTGTAGCCTTTTGCCACTAAACGAGCCTTGTAACGCTCTATTGAACCATCTGCCTTGTGTTTGATCTTGTACACCCATTTGCACCCAATTGTATGCTTGTCATTTGGTATTGAAACAATACTCCATGTATTATTGGACTCTTTATCTTGTAATTCAGCTGTCATGACATCTTGCCAATGAGGATGTGAGACAGCTTGATGATATTGTGTAGGTTGAGCTTGAATAGATACTTTCAATGTGAAACATTTATGTTCACGAGAGAGTCTATGGTAAGAGGCATGGTGATTAATAGGATATCAGGTGTGTAGAGTTGGTGTTGGTGTGCTGTATAAAAGACTCAAATGGTATGCTTGTAGGTATGGTGGTGGTTTAGTTGGTCGAGTGTTACGACGATTTGATTGCACGGCGGTTGAGGTAATCGTTTTTGTGTTAGTTGTATCATTAAGTGCAGGCTGAGTCAATTCATTTGACACAATACCACTATTAATATCCTCTTCTTGAACCATAGGTGATCCAGCAGATGAACTATGTGAGTTAGTGTGATAAGAGGTTGCTCGGTCGTCACTGTCGGGAACTGTTGATGTAAAAGGAGTAGTAAGAGGTTCCAATGCTGTAAGAAGATATTCAGAAGTAGTTGATGTGAATTCTTCACTCTGGTGTACTAATTTTGGCAGTACAAGGTCTGAAAACAATGTTGATGATTGGAATGGCAATGCAATGGTTGAGAAGGGAAATATTGTTTCATGAAATCCACATCCCGGGAGATAAAGAACTCTTGTTTGTGAATATCATACAGTTTATATGCTTTCATACCAGGAGGATATCCCAAGAAAACAACAGTTTTAGCCCGTAGTGCGAACTTGTGTCTATTTGTTGATAGTGTGGATGCATAGACAAGACATCCGAAAACTCTCAAGCCATTGTAGTCTGGCAGTTTATTGTGAAAGAGAGCAAAGGGAGTAGACATCTTTAATAATGGAGACGGAGCTCGATTAATGATATGAGCTGTAGTGAGTACACACTCGGGCCAGAAGGTTAGTGGAACATTTGACTGAAAAAGCAACGCACGAGCGACATTAAGCAAGTGTTGATGCTTGTGTTCAACGACGGAATTCTGTTCAAGAGTCTGAGCATAAGAAAATTGATGGATTACACCCTTGTCAAGGAAAAAGTGAGTAAGCTTGAGTTCTGGAGCATTATCTGAACGAAACACTTCTATAGTCTTATTGAATTGGGTAGTCACTAGTTGAAAGAAACAGAGAATGATAGTTTGAACTTCTGATTTATTGTGCAACATATAAATCCAAGTGTAACGAGTACTGTCATCAGCCAACGTAAGAAAATATTTGTGTCCAGATAAAGAGCAAACAAAAAATATTTGTATCCAGATAAAGGTCAAAAGGAGAACTTGACAAATTGTTATTAGATGAAAAATGAGGTCGTTTCTTCTTTGCTAAGGGGCAGACAGTACATTGATTCATATGGGGAGTACATTTATCAATTTGCAGGCTATCTCTTAAGACATTCATTCTATAAAAAGGAAGTGGTCAAGTCGATTATGTCATACTGCAGATGAAACTTTTCTGGACAGACGCTACAACGTTGTCTGACAACGAAGTATGTAGAGACCTGCACATAACTCACTTTTCCCAATCGTCTGCAAAGTGAACTTGTCCTAGATTTTCACAAGCATCAGTAGACAATTTGACAACGGTAGAGCCAGTGTTAGTTAAAGCACTAATAGAGATCAGATTATAACGGAACTCCGATACATATAACACATTCTGGAGAATCAATTTTCCAAACAAAATCACAGTTCCAAAGAAGGCAACAGATATTCTGGTGGTGTCAGCTAGCAAAACAGAGGATATTGTAGGTTCTAGAATCAAGTATCCAATTAGATGAACCAACAGATAAACTGGACATAGTAAGGGTGGTGTGAAACATACCTGCCATATGCGTTACAACTTCATTTGGAGGTGCAAACCTTGCTTGTAATAGAGCAAGAATGTTCTGGCATTGAGTAAGAGTTTCATTCATAGAAATAGCCGAAGAATCAGTAGTTGAGAGAGTTGTTGTATGTGTGGGAGGAATTTGAAAATAATATGCTGGATGAGATATTCTTGGATACTTAATTCAAACATCCACGCAATGACGACGTTATTGTTGCGAATCCAAGATTCAAGAAGAGGTCTGTCTGGTTTGGTGATAGTTCCATCAATGAATCCAAGCTTATTATGAATGGAAAGGGCCAATTTCATTGATCGAATCCATGCTACATAATTTGTATAGGAAAGAAGATCAGATACGATTACCAAATTGGAAGTATCATGATGATTCAGGTAGTAAAGGCTCTGGTAGGCTTCAGAAGCAGTGGGTTCTGCAACTGGATTAGGGTTTGGAGTGTTGTAGAGAGGGAATGGCGGGAGAAGAAGAACTGGAATCTGGGTTTGCCATTTCTTGAGGCGGAAGCAGAAGAGTTGAAGAAATAGGGAAAGTTTTAACAATAAACTAATACCATGTTAGAACTAAGAATGAATGAAATGAATTCACAGAGCAATTTTTATTACTGTCAAGAGAAGGATTTTATACAAGTGTTTGTAAAACAGATTTAACAAACTCACTGTTTATTGGATAAAGAAAAGAACACAAATTGAACTAAAAAAAAACAAACAACTCTAATAAGATTTAACAAACTCACAGTTTATTGGGTAAAGAAAAGAAAACTAATTGAACTAAAAAAAAGAACAAACAACTCCAATACAAATAAATATAAAGATAACAATTTAATTTTCATGACCATATAAAAAATTTATATATTTGTATGAGATACATGTCAAATTAATCTAAAAAAAATTAGTGTATCAAATAAAATTCAAATATACAATAACAATTGTTGAAAAATAAATAAATGATGATACCAAATAATATTAGCACAATATTTATTCCTATAATATCATTGAAGGAAGATATATTAACTAATGACAATTATGATCTTATTACAAAAGAAACATACTAAATTTGGGTAAACTATTTATGGCATTAAAATATATTTATCAATTTCATAATTACTCTCTATGAAAAAGAATCAACATTTTTAAGAAAAAAAATGTTCACCACAATATTCTTTTCAACATAAAATGAACAATATATGCAAATTAGATTTTGATAGCATACTTTATAACAAATATATTTAAAAATAATACTAATCATCAAAACATTAAACTTAATTCATAAAGAAATTAAACAATTTCTTTCAATGCATCAAACAATAAATATAGCTTTTATCATTTCAAATAGATCACTAACAGTTAAGAGTATATATCCAATAATTATTAAAATAAGCGTTAATCATGAATATAGAGGTAAATAAAGATTCTCAAGTTTCTCAAGAAATTTAATACACTTAATAATCAATAAAATTTAAGAAATCAAATTCAAACATTTAAGTCATTGAGAAGATGTAATTTTCACAGTAAATACCAACAAGGAATTATTATCTCAATAATTCAAAAATATTAATTTACCGTTTTCCATTGTTGGATTCGAATTGAAGTCAATGTAGTTACATCATTTGATTTTCAAATTGAAATTATGCCTACACAAATTCTCAATTAAAGGATTTCGGTACACATTTTATGGATCCTTCACTATTATAAGTAAACAAAAATTTTGGAACCTATTTCAAATTAGATGGTGTTAGGACTCACATTTACAACATTTGATTTTGACAAGTAACATGAAGAAGTTTTAAGTTCATACTTAATACATGAGAAATAAACAACACCCTCCGAAGATTTCATTTTATTTATTTTTTTTTGATATTCGTGACTGTACGCCAGCTAGTGCACAACTCGACTAATGTGCACCCTAAGACCTTCATTGACCACTAGGTGGTTAACCCTACGCAAAGATTTATCTCTTATAATCATTTATGCACTTTATCTTCCTTATAGAAATTCTTTTTTTGTGCCTTGTGAAAATTTACCATTTGAGAAAAATAATTTCTTGAAGAACTGGTATAAGTATATTTCAATTTAAAATATTTTTGTCAAATATGACGTTCAACCCCACATTAATGACATATATGCACAAAACTAGATCTATCTTGTTTAGACACAAAATTAGACATATTAAACTTGTGTGCAATTGGAGATGTTAAAATAAATGTAGTTTTAGAGCTTGAAGGAGTAGAAAAATCATCAATGTAGCTCAAACTTCTTTTTTGTAGCCATAAGACTTGCCTACTCCAATTATTGTATCTAAGACTTTAGGCACCTATGTCAAAACTTTTTAATTGTCTTTCTACCCTTGTTAAGTTCTTGGGACATATTTATTTCTTTTTCTTTGAGCAACATAATCAAATAATCTTTTTCACAACTATCAAGAAATCTAATTTTATCATGTAAGGCATTTTCTTCATCCCATAAAAATGTGCTAATCACAAGATACATTTATTTTAGAAAAATTATTTCATTGTCATAATTTTTCATTATTTTTCATTCACCTATTTTAATTATAGTATTTTCTTAAAAATAATTTGTACCCAAAAGATTTTCATTCTTTTTTTCAAAATTCCAACTTTACTCTTATTTTCGTCAAATTGATTGAAGACT
This sequence comes from Cyclanthera cordifolia, assembly GCA_037832605.1. Lineage (NCBI taxonomy): Eukaryota > Viridiplantae > Streptophyta > Magnoliopsida > Cucurbitales > Cucurbitaceae > Cyclanthera > Cyclanthera cordifolia. The sequence goes on from JBBMEG010045944.1 coordinate 17,679, forward strand.
GCTAATGAGCTGATTGAATCTATCAGCGAATTAATTGAGTTTATCAGTTGAACTAGTGATGAAGGCTATCAACTGAACTAATGAAAGGAATCAGTTGAATTGATTGAAGGGAAGGCATTTGGATCATTTTACAAAAATGATCAATTTTTATGCCATGTAGAAAATTTTTTAAGAATTTTGCTATAAATATAAATATATATATATATATATATATATATATATTTTTTTTTTTTTTTTTTTTTTTTTTTTTTTTTTTTTTTTTTT
>JBBMEG010045955.1:0-17676 GCA_037832605.1 Cyclanthera cordifolia
GTTTTGTAACTGATTTTCATGCATTTGAAGTTAAGTGAGGTATTTGGTTTTATTCTTTGAAAACCTGGGTTTTTACATATATGTACACACAGACACACATATATGTGCATTATCTAATGTATGTATATATATTTTGTATAACAGTTAGCCACCTATTATCTACTATACAACAAAAAAACATGTGTAAATAGTTTCATAATTAAACTCATTGACCAAAATCATACGAAGCATACCGTTAGGAGGACATCCTCTGTGTCTATATGTTTCTTCAATCTACTATCCTTTGTTGTCCATTTTGCTTTCAAATCATTAGTATCCTTCAAACAATATTCATATCAATATGCATACACTATTTTACGACTAAACAATCTGTAATTATAGAATAATTAATTACCTTTGTCCTATCAGCCTTGACTGACTTCATACGTGGATGATGTTAGTCTGGTAACATCTTATTCTCACTCGAGGTTGTTTCATCACTACTAACCTATGGATGGTGATCCGCGATAGATGAATTATCTCAAGGTGCTCAAATAGTCTATGGATATAGATTCATTAGTTTAATAATCAATATAAGTAAATCTTTCGAGAATGAGGGGGGATGGTGGAAGGGTGTGGGGAATTAGTACCTATGTTTCCCCATCGTTGAACTCAATCTCTAGATGTCAAGATATGTCATTCCTAGGATTTCTCAATTCCGCCTTCAAATTTCCTAGGTCTTTTGTTGTAGGTTCACCCCTTTCACGCTTTGTCCCATTTATCATTTAGGTATGTTTTTTAAGTCTTTCATCCTTTTGATTCCCTATCGCCAATCTGCATTTTTTACGATCAATCACAACGATCGAATTATACGGGGGTGTTACTCAATATTGGCTTAATTAGATGCATGTAATTTGACTTACCACTTCTATCGAAGATGTTTGTTTCTTCTTTAGTGCCCTTGAAGAATACTAGTTGTCTTTAGCCGTTGACTAGCTTGGTGTCGTACTACTTTTTTATCCTTTTCGATAGCTACTTCAAGTAACCTAAGTTTTAGAAGCACTTAAAATATTTATTACTTTTATATAAAATAATAATAACTAAATCTAATAACTAAAATATCCCTAAAAAAAGGATTTTATTCAGCTAAAACAATGATTATTTGGAACTTGTGACCATGATGTTGATCTAGACTACTTCCAAACAATGAAACCAACGCGCCACTGACTCTTACTATCATAATTTACGTTTTAGACATATAATTTAAACTATAAAAAACTTTAGATATTCTTTGAATAAGTTGAAACAAGATATTTTGCCTAGTTAACCCTTGTTCTAAAAAATACATAACAAAATTTAAACTTTTTCCATAAATTAACACTTAAGCCTTAAGAGATTGAGCTTTTTACCTTCTAGCCCATAATGTTCTCCAAAGGCCCATCGTCTACTCAATAGCCCAACACCGTCAAAATGGACAAGAACGGGAGGGCTTTGAAGGAAAAAGCCTCGCCGGGGAAACATACTTCACTCCATTTCTCTCCGCTCCGTCGATCAATTGCAATATCAATAAAGCTTCTTCAATCTGTCACCGGTACTTCTTCTATACCTTGAAATCCTTCATTTCACTATCTCAATCCATCATTTTAGCTTATTCGCTTCTCGTTCTTCTATTTTTGTTCAGGCCACAGCCGCTCGCTTGTTCGTCTTCTTGGACAGAGTCGATCCTTCGTCGCTTCTATTGAAGAGTACAGTAAAAGGAACTATGCTGACAATGCCACCAAGTACAACACTTTAATTGACTCCATCACTGCACACAGAAGGTATTCTTTAAGTTTCTGTTTCTTTCTTTGCTTGTCGTTTTGATTGTTTCTGTTCGTGTGTATTTCAATTGGTGTATTGTTTTATGTGTTTATGGTTTAGGTATTTCTTGTTAAGAGATGTGTATGAGGATATGGTGTTGGATGGAGTGCAGCCTACAATGGACGTTTTCCATTCGCTAATTACTGGAACCATGAAAGGTGCCCATTTCCAGGATGCCCTTTTCTTCAGAGATGAAATGAAGGCCATGGGTTTGATTCCTGATGTAAGTACTTTTTCTTAATATAAATTTATTTTTTTCCCCCACGTTTTGTTCTTGTTGTCGACTTTTGCTTGTGTATATGCGTATATGCTTTGCAAGCTACTTTGTATAACATGCTGATCTTGTTGTGTGGTAAATGTAATAACTCTAAAGAGGCTGTATGGGTAGGTTTCTGTTTGTTTTTAAAACCTAACTTTTGATTGGTTTGGAAGTTACATGATGCAAATCCATACCTTTCTTTTGATTTTAAACTATTCTCTGTTTGAATCGAAGATCTTAGATGAGATGAGGAGATATGAGGTGAAGCCACATTCGCAGACCTACATCTGCCTGCTTAATGTTTGTGCTTCTGCTGGTAGATTTGATCGCATGTATGCTTCTTTCACTTCCTTTTTTTTTATCATTTTTCTTGCAAGTATAATTATCCTGTGTCTTGATGACTAATTTGATTACAAATAAATGGAAGAAAAACTATCACTACCAAACTCTGTCGTTTTCTACTACCTAAGATTTATGGACTTAGATTCACATTAAATTCGCTTTTGGTCTTACTTTCTTCCATATAATCTAGTATACCTTGGAGACTATATATTAGTTGAAACAAAATGTCATCTATTTTTTAGGTATACCATTGTCAGAGATACGACTGCTGCTGGCCTTGGCTTAAACAAGTTCTGGTATACTGGGCTTATAGCTGCTCATATGAGCAAGAAACGAGTAGCGGATGATTTTGCTACTAAAGTAACAATTACCTTAGCTTAAAATTGTCTTTAAGATATATTTGATGTTAATATTAATTGAAATTAGTTCAATAATATTAATAATTTTAGTACAAAAAGAAAATAGGTAAACATACTTCAAAAATTTTACAAATAGATAATAATATTTTTACGAAGAAATAACAAAAATGTTAATTTAAAAAAAAAATTAAATAAAAGATCATAATAGAAAAAATATGAAAATTGAAGATTTAAAATTAAACTTTCAAAAATGTAACCACAAACTCAAAATTTAGTGACAAAATTATATTTTAATCAATTAAAAACTTACGACGGAGAGAATGACTGCTTTTAAAAAAGCCATAAACAAACTCTAAGCGGTTTATATAAATGTTTAAATATAAAATTATTGTAATATTTAAATAATTTAATATTGTTGATTCTAAACTTTACAATTAATTATATATTTTTTATAAGTTGACTAATTTAAATTTATATTTTTGGATAAGAAGCTAAATGTTGATCAACAAATTTCATAATTGTTCTAAAATTAATTGAAATTGGTTAATTTAGATCTTATGCCCAAGTTAAACTAGACACAAATATTAAAATTCTAAAGTTTTTTCAATCAAATGGACTGAATTATAGATTTCTTCAAACCATAGAGTTTACAGTCTTGATTTTTAAACCACTAGTCTTTAACTTGTTTTTTATATTAACTTGTTTGTTTTTATGGCTATCTTGTAGTAATGCTAGACTTATTCGTACAATAGATGCATTTGTATTTTGTTTATGTTTATGGCAGTAAAATATTGAAGACACTCGGTAGTGGTGGCTCGTCATCCAAGTAAAAAGGTAAAGTTTTTGCTTCAATTTTTAATATTGATTACAAACTTGTTTAAATTTTGTTCTTGTTATCTTGCAGTAAAGATAACTTTTATTTTCGAATTATGTTGTTTCTTACAGGTTTAAAATTTTTGGGTAAATTCAAAATACGTTGTCATGTTGTCGAAATTTTTAAAAATAATTTAGTTTCTGTTATATTCTCGATATTAAAGTTTTTCTAACATTCATATTATTCTATCATACTGTAATACACACATAATTAAAACAATTTCCAATATTCCAGTAAATAAATACATAAATATACTATTGATAACATTTATTTAACAAACAGTGATATACTTGTATATACATGTGTATGCACACACACAAATCTGTGTATTCCAGTAAATATATACATATACACACACACACACACACACATATATATATATATATATATATATATATATATATTCTTAATAACATTACATAACAAACAACAATATACTTGTATATATGTGTATACACAGACATACATATCTGTGCATTATGTAATGTATGTATATATAATTTGTATAATAGTCAGCCACCTATTATGTAGCTACTATACAACGAAAATACATGTGTAAATAGTTTCATAATTAAACTCATTGACCAAAATAATTCTAAGCATACCGTTAGGAGGACATCCTTTGTGTCCATATGTTTCTTCAATCTACTATCCTTTGTTGTCCCTTTTGCTTTCAAATCATTAGTAGCCTTCAAACAATATTCATATCAATATGCATACACTATTTTACGACTAAACAATGTGTAATTATATAATAATTAATTACCTTTGTCCTATCCGCCTTGACTGACTTCATACGTGGATGGTGTTAGTCTTCTAACATCTTATTCTCACTCGAGGTTGCTTCATCACTACTAACCTCTAGATGGTGATCTGCGGTAGATGAATTATCTCAAGGTGCTCAAATAGTCTATAGATATAGATTCATTAGATAATCAATATAAGTAAATCTTTCGAGGATGAGGGGGGATGGTGGAAGGGTGTGGGGAATTAGTACCTATGTTTCCCATCGTTGAACTCAATCTCTAGATGTCAAGATGTGTCATTCCTAGGATTTTTCAATTCCGCCTTCAAACTTCCTAGATCTTTTGTTGTAGGTTCACCCCTTTCACGCTTTGTCCCATTTATCATTCAGGTATGTTTTTTAAGTCTTTCATCCTTTTTCTGATTCCATATCACCACTCTGCATTTTTTACGGTCAATCTGAATGATCAAATTATACGGGGGTGTTACTCAATATTGGCTTAATCAGATGCATATAATTTGACTTACCACTTCTATTGAAGATGTTTGTTGCTTCTTCAGTGCCCTTGGAGAATACTAGTTGTCTTTAGCCGTTGACTAGCTCGGTGTCGTACTACTTTTTTACCATTTTCGATAACTGCTTCAAGTAACCTAAGTTTTAAAAGCACTTAAATATTTAATACTTTTGTATAAAATAATAATAACTAAATCTAATAACTAAAATATCCCTTAAAATTAGGATTTTATTCATCTAAAACAATGATTATTTGGAACTTGTGACCATGATGTTGATCCAGACTACTTCCAAACAATGAAACCAACGTGTCACTGACCCTTACTATCATAATTTACGTTTTAGACATATAATTTAAACTATAAAAAACTTTAGATATTCTTTGAATAAGTTGAAACAGGACATTTTGCCAAGTTAACCCTTGTTCTAAAAAATAATAACAAAATTTCAACTTTTTCCATAAATTAACACTTAAGACTTAAGAGATTGGGCTTTTTACCTTCTAGCCATAATGTTCTCTAAAGGCCCATCGTCTACTCAATAGCCCAACACCGTCAAAACTGACAAGAACTTTGGAGGGTTTTGAAGGAAAAAGCCTCGCCGGAGAAACAGACTTCGCTCCATTTCTCTCCACCCCGTCGATCAATTACAGTATCAATGAAGCTTCTTCAATCTGTTCCCGATACTTCTTCTATACCTTGAAAGCCTTCATTTCACGATCTTCATCCATCGTTTTTAGCTTATTCGCTTCTCGTTCTTCTATTGTTTGTTTAGGCCACAGTCGCTTGCTTGTTCGTCTTCTTGGAAAACGTCGATCCTTTGTCGCTTCTACTGAAGACTACAGTAAAAGGAAATATGCTGACAATGCCACCGAGTACAACACTGTAATAGACTCCATCACTACACACAGAATGTATTCTTTGAGTTTCTGTTTCTTTCTTTTCTCGCCGTTTTGATTGTTTCTGTTCGTGTGTATTTCAAATGGTGTATTGCTTTATGTGTTTATGGTTTAGGTATTTCTTGTTAATAGATGTGTATGAGGATATGGTGTTGGATGGAGTGCAGCTTACAATGGACGTTTTCCATTTGTTGATTATTGGAACCATGAAAGGTGCTCGTTTCCTGGATGCTCTTTTCTTCAAAGATGAAATGAAGGACATGGGTTTGATTCTTGATGTAAGTACTTTTTCTTAATATAAATTTAGTTTTTTCCCCCACGTTTTGTTCTTGTTGGCGACTTTTGCTTGTGTATGTGTGTATATGTTTTGCAGGCTACTTTGTATAACATGCTGATCTCGTTGTGTGTTAAATATAATAACTTTGAATAGGCTATCAGAGTAGGTTTCTGTTTGTTTTTAAAACCAAAATTTTGATTGGTTTGGAAGTTACATGATGCAAATCTGGACCTTTCTTTTGATTTAAAACTAGTCTCTGTTTGAATCAACGATCTTAGATGAGATGAGGAGATATGAGGTGAAGCCACATTCGCAGACCTACATCTGCCTGCTCAATGCCTGTGCTTTTACTTGTAGATTAGATCGCGTTTATGCTACTTTCACTTCCTCATTTTTTTTTATCATTTTGCTTGCAAGTATTATTATCCTGTATTCTGATGACTTATCTGATTACAAATAAATGGAAGAAAAACTATCACTACCAAACTCTGTCGTTTTCTACTACCTAAGATTTATGGACTTAGATTCACATTAAATTCACTCTTGGTCTTACTTTCTTCCATATAATCTAGTATACCTTGGAGACTGTATATTAGTTAAAACAAAATGTCATCTATTTTTTAGGTATACCATTGTCAGAGATATGACTGCTGCTGGCCTTTGGTTAAACAAGTTATGCTATACTGGGCTTATAACTATTCATATGAACAAGAAACCAGTGGCTGATGATTTTGCTACTAAAGTAACGATCACCTTAGCTGTTATTCTTGTTCTTATTAATGTTTGGTTGGCGGTATATAAACAATTCTACTTTTATATGATAAGGTGGTTGAATTTGTTGAATGCTCAAAGGAATGGTTATCGGTTGATGCATCAAGTGCGACGGCTGAAAATGTGATGATGGGTGTTTCAGAAGAGGAATTGTACAATATTCCAACTGCTGAATATGTTCATAGGCGTGGAGCATTTTTTAACAGACAATTAACTGTTTATCATGTTGGATTGAATGCTTGTGCAAATCTCAGGAATGTAGAGGTACGTGACTCATAATTTCAGAACCATCTCTCTTTATATTATTGCATTAACTTATTCAGTTAATGCCTTATTTATTACATTTGTGTTCTATTGCATATACGATTAGCTGACTAATTCGGCTAGTATTAGGTCTTCTAAAATATATATTATAATCATTCCTTACATAGTAGATGTCACGTCATCTGTTCTCTTTTATAACCACTTAGAACTTAATTTATGTCATGCATTGCTCTTAACTTCCATGTTATTGTTTATTGTATTAAAAAAAAAATTTCATATCAGTTTATTTTTAAATTTTTTTTCAATTGAAGTAGGTGATGAAAACTATGATGTTATTATAACTATGAGATCTACGCAAATCTAAGGAAACTATAGATTTGCCCTTGTGTGTGCTTTGATACAAGTGCGATGTTTTTGGCTTATCGATTACACTAGTAATGAAAGCTTGATTTGTCTTGACTAATTTTTTAAAATACGCGGGTGCTTGGGTGCACCTAGGTGCAAGGTGCGAGAAAAGGGCCTTGGCACACTTTTAGGCGCTTTTCCTAAAGCCCTGAGGCACGCTCCTTGTCAGTTTTTGTGTTTTATATGATTTTTTTATTTAGAATTTTGTGTTTTATTGGGTAGTAGTACTTATACTTTTCTTTTTGTTATTTGCGTTATTTGGTTATTTTGACTATGGGTATTGACTTATATGAGAGAATTAGGAAGGGTTGGACTCTATAATTTCCTCTTGCCTTTATTTGGGAAATAGGGAGAGCTATGACTCTTTAATTTCCTCTTGGCCTTTATGCATACATAAAATTGATTAGTTTTTATCAATTTTGGTAAGAAAACATTGTTTTGGGAATGCCAGGAAAAATGGAAGCAAGGGTATCGACGTTGGAAGAAGCATGACAAAGATTATTGAAAAACAAGAAAATCTCAAGGTGAGTATTCAAAGCACAATTTGAGTGGGCAAAAGACTTCCATGATCGACAGTTTGCTCTTATTACAGAAGAGATGAAAGCTAACGGGAAACGGACAAAGAGGAACGAGTCCATCAACTCAGAAGTTGCACCTCTAAGGGAACAATTTTCGACAAGGACAGATGTGAGGGTAGAATAAAGGGGAAGGAAATCGCAGAAGGAGATTCAACTTAGAAAATCGGGGAAAATAATGGATTGAACGAAATAAAAAACGAGAAGGATCAAGGGATCAGGCACCAATAATTTTAGAGGTTCCATTGAGGCTTCAAAAGCTCGAGGTTTCTATCTTTACAGAGTTGACGGACGACTTCTCCACGTTGGATACTTTGTTGTCAATTGGCTCATCGAGAAAGATAAATTGGAAGCTTGGTTTTGTGTTTGGAGGGCGAAGCTTTGGATTGTCATCAAATCAAGGAAGAATCGATCAATGATCGAAAGTTGGACAAAATGTTATATGTGATTGCTAGAAATATGTTGACCCTCATCTGTGGGGAATACGTACGCCAAATTGATGAAGCTTCGACACACATTGATGGTGTGGGAATATCGATGCTAGTTGGTATTCGTGACCTAAGTGATGAAGCGCTGGAAGGCAAATTTGAAAGTGGGCAGAAGGAAAAAGTTCAAAGACAATTAAGAAAGCTTCAATCAGTGGGCTCAAAGATGATTACACAGGCCTTGATGATGATGGTTGAGTTGGTAAAAGATGATTACGCGGTCCAAGTACAAAGTGAAAGAAGGAAATCGCGGGCTCTACAAGTTTGGGTAAGTTGGGTATAGCCTATGAGTCAAGTGTAACGCAGGGCCAGTCATAGAGGTGCCAATAACAAATCGCGATCGAACAACTTGGCAATCATCGACAGTGGTGACTGTAGCTTCTTCAGAAATCAAATGACCCTACCAGGGACTAATCGATATGATGAAGGCTAGGAGAGAGAAATGGTTGTGCTATTTTTATGACGAGAGATTCACACTTGACCATTGTTGTAAGAAGAAAGAATTACATGTTCTCGTAGTTTAAGAAATCATGGCCACGACTAATTTTGGCGAGGAAATGACCGAAGTAGAAGAGTCACCTAAAACGAACGAAGATGAGACTTCTGATTTATCCCGCTGTCCCTTTACTTGTTGGTGGATTTCAATTTGCCAAAGATAATTAAAATGCAAAGAACGACCCGAGGCTGTTCGGACGTAGTGTTAATTGATAGCAACACCAGCGTTTTAAAAATCCCAAGGCGCACTAACGTGCTATGGCCCTCTGAAGCCTGAGCACAAGACCACCAAAAGGCACGAGATTTTTTACTTAAGGCGCACTATATATATATAATGAATATATGCACAATCAAAATACTTTCATGGAAAGTAATGAAGTTTGTAACTAAGAACAATATATAAAATACACATAAGATTCAACTATTAACCTTCATTTCATGGGAATAAATAAAGTTTAACTAAAACTAATGTATAAAATACATAAAATTCAACTATTAAATTTCATTTTTCATGCAAAGAAATCAAGTTATTATTAAGAATTATATAGAATTAAACTATTAACTTTCATTATCCTCGAAAGAAATAAAGTTTTAATTAAGAATAATATACAAAATATATCTAAGTGATTCAAAATATTTCAATTCCTTGAAAAACTTATCACGCACTTTGAATATATGCACGACTAAAGCTTATAGGGAGACAAAACACAAAATTTATATGTAAAAGAGTAAAAAAGAAGAAAAAAAAACACAAAAGAAGCCCACAAGGCGTGTTCCTACGCACACCTTAGGGCTTTATGAAAGGCACCAAAAGACGCATCTTATTAATCTTGCCTCGCTTTTTCAAGACGAGGCGCATGAAGTGCGCCTTGGGCCTAAGCACGCGCTTGAGTGGACTTTTTAAAACTCTAAGCAGTACAACACTTAAATTTATAGCTAGTGAAACGTGGAAACTTTGAAGCTGTCAACTAAAATTCAAGCAATTACAGAGGTGTGTTAGGTACAAGAGAATCGGTGCGCCAGATGGAATTTGCAAAGAAGTGAGTCTTCAACTCTCTTATTTAACAATTACTTCTCTTTATTTTCTACTTCCGTTAGGTAGCGCAAATATAATTCTTAAGGTGGTGGCTAGAAACAATGGATCGAGTTGCGTTCGACTATTGTTTATCAACCATGGAGTTTTATGTGGGTAATTGGCTGGTGCAATTGCAAAGAGACTCTAGCCTTGTGTGCTCTCGTGCCTTTAAACTCAATGATGTGGTCAATATGTAAAGACGATTATGAAATGTTAGTAGAATTGAACAAATTGGAAGCTAGACTAGAGGTTGAACCAAAGCAACAAGAATCGCATGTCGATGATATTAGAAGTATTTTTGTCTAAATAGTTTGCAGCAAATTCAAAGAAGTGCACTTTTGAGGCATCAAGAATTGAGTATTTGGGACACTTTGTTTTGCCTGAAAGTTGCAACAAAGGGGTTGCATCAGTTCCTTCAAAGATAGAGGCAATGTATGATTGGTTAATTCCAATAAGCATAAAGAAATTGCAAGGTTTCTTGAGCCTCATAGGGTATTATAGATAGTTTGTTGTAAATTATGGGTCTATAGTTATGCCACTGACTTATTTATTGGAGAAGGGGAAGTTTGCATGGAGTGAAGAAACCGTTAACGCTTTTCACTAGTTAAGTAGTGCAATGATCAGCGTTCTTGTGTTAAAACTACTCAAATTTTAACAAAGCTTTGTGGTAGAGATTGATGCTTTAGGCATGTGGGTAGGGGTAGAGGTAGTGTTAATGCATTTTGGACGACAAATAGCTTATTACAACTACACCTTGTGACCCATACATCGATTTAAAGTAGTATACTAGTGAGAATTAATGCCAGTCGTATTTGCCATACAGAAATAACGACCTTGTTGGGGAAAAAATTTATGATGCGATCAGATAAGAATGTGTCAAGTTCTTGTTATAACAACGGGTAAGAGTTGACGAATATGAGTGATGGATAGTCGAAGTTCTTGGGTATGATTTCCACATTGAATATAAAATAGGACAAGAAAACACGATAGCTAATGTCGTTTTGCATCTTACATTTATGTTGGAATTTGAGTTGTTAAGTACCGTTCCTAGGTTCAATGTAGAGATGTTTGAACAACAAGTCAAAGGAGGCAGTCAATTGAATGCTATTTCGCTCATGTTAGAAAATGACTCAACCTGGCTCAAGGGCTACACATTGCGGAGGTCTCTTTTGTGCTACGAGGGATGGATTATAATATCAACCATTTCCCACCATGCCCCTATTGTTACAAGAGCTTCATAGCAGTCCAATTAGGGGACGAAAAATCTTAAAACTTATGAAAGATTAGCACGAGAAGTCTATCGGTCGGTAATGAAGATGAGCGTTTGTGCCCGTACCATCGAGTGCACGATAAGTCATCAAGCTAAAGACTTGTGTGTAGACCTAGTAGGTCTCCTTCAAGCTTTGCCCATCTCAGACTGTATTTGGGAAGGCATATCAATGGACTTCATTGAAGGACTTTCAAAATCAGAGGGGTTCAACTCGATCATGGTGGTCGTCGACAGGTTATCTAAGTATGCACATTTTTCTCTTAACCATTCTTTTAGTGCATTGTCGATAGCAAGTATATTTTTCAAAGAAATTGTTTGCCTACATGGGTGCCCAAAGGGTATTATCTCTGATAGGGACAATATATTTACAAGTATGTTTAGGGAGGAAATGTTTCGAGCATTGATGACTCAACAAGCAAAGTAGCACTTATCATCCATTAAAAGATGGGCAAATTGAGGTGGTTTGGAGGGGAGTAGAAACATATTTACGGTGTTTCTAAATGACCGCTCCAAAGCAATGGGATTAGTGGCTGGCTTTCTTGGTTTGAGTTTCGTTATAATACAGTATTTCATACTGCTATTCAATTTACCCCATTTGAGACAGTTTACGATCGACCACCACCCATGTGTTGTCATATGAAAAGAGGGTAGTTTCCTTTCTAAAGTGGATAAATTGTTGCTTGACAGGGTCACTTATCTCCACCAACTTATGCTCACATCACATAGAGCACAAAACAGATGATTATGGTTGCGAATGCTAATCTTGGTAGAAGCTTGGAGGTCTCCTAGGTATACTCTGTTAGATTCTATTAGAGGTCTTAGGTTAGAAACCTGTGACTGGCCTTGATTGTAAAATATTTTGTTGTCTCCCAGGTTTGAGCTTTAAGAAGGGGCGTGTATTCGGTGTAGTAGATCCAGCTATTAAGCCAAAGAGTTGTCTACTGGTGAGTGACTCTGATTTCCCTTTTACAAAAAAAGTTTCTTTATACTTGACATGTAGTTTGACTAAAAGTGGTGATGATCATCGATAAGGTATGAGCATTATGTAATAGCCGTCGTCGTCTTGTTCTATTATTGTTTACATCTCATTTGAAGGATACTTGTGATCAAATTTCCTACCCACTGAGTGATTATTTTACTTCCATTGAAATTACAAATATTATCCACATGTATTGCAAGGACCAGTTATAGAACTCTTCTGATATTGACAAGTCGTGGCTATCTCTTTCTAAAATGATCTCAAAAAACCTAAACCTACTCAAAACCTCTTCCCCCTTTTGCGCCAAAAGAGGAACATCAAAAATAAACCATCCCAACTAGCGACAACGCATCCTCTTTTCCTCTTCCATCCTTCACCCTTGTCAATCTTCGATCTAGACCCAGATTCAACACTATCAAGTATAAAAATATTTCTTGGCAGGCGACCTTGTCGACCACTAGAGGCTGCTATCAATCATAGATAAATTCCTTGGTATAGCCTGACAAGAATTGTTTGTTTCGTTGAACGTCTAAATTTTTCTTATTCATTGAACTTTGAGCAAAGTGCGGAGACGAGCTTGGCGCAGTGACGACGTCTCTTTAACCCTATCAGGTCCCTGTCGTCATCCATACACCTAATCTTTGTTGAAACAATAGGCGATAGCAAAGTTATGAATAAAAACGCATAATCTTTTGCCCTATTTTTTTCTTTTTGGCATGGTTTGGTCCTTAACAAACCAGTTTGATTTGGTTTATTGAATTGGACCAGTTCCTAAGTACCAATAGGTTTTTTATAATTTTTTTATCAATTTTTTTCTTCTTTTTTGATTTGATTCTTTTTTTTCTTTTCCTTTTCTTCATTATTTTTTTAATTTTTTTTTTGATTTTTGTTTAAATAAACCTTTTGTTCCTCGGTGTCAGTTTTGGCCGATTGTTGGACGCCTTATGTGGACAATGAAAACAATGAGAACAAATAGTTGGTAGTTTAATCCCTTGTTTTTGGTTATTAGGCTTTTGTTCGATTGTGAGTTTATTGGTAGCCTCTTCTCAATACTAATGTGGATAAGAGGCTTTAGAACCCTTGGCGTGGGGGCGATTCCCGTGACATTTATGCATAAGACACTCATTTTTTGATGATTTTTTTTACTCCCTCTATCGACTTTCTGATCGTGCAAGGCAATGCTCCATCTATGGCTGCCTTAACCCATCTTGCGATCTATGGTTAAGTTAGATGACTCCTCTTCTTGTAAGTTCGTGGTCTTGAGCGTGTCAACTTCCTCTTCTTCCGTTGTTGAATGTCTCGTTGAGCCGAGGGTCTTCTCCTTACTCCACTACCTAGTGCCAAACTAGGATGCGTCATCCTCTCCCCCTTCCCCCTGTGACTAATCCATTGGTGTAACCTCCGTATGCGAGCTCATTCTCTCGGTTGTGTTGGTGATGATGAGATAATCCTTTGGATATACATGTTTTTTCTCTTTGGACTCAAAGTTGAACGTCCTACTTCTAGAAAGTAGGAGTTTTGTATTTATAGTGTTATTTTTTTGTAAAAATGATTCAGTTGGTAGTCTAAAATATTGCAACTTTTTTATCTTATCAATGAAAATATTTATGTTCCTGTAAAAAAATACAGCTCTTCTGCTAAATATTTGTGTTGAGAGAGTATGAGAATATTTATAAATATTGATTATCCAGGATGTAGGAAGAATTATCAAAATTATATGTACTTTATTGGGTTATTGTAATTTTATTACCATTTAACGACTTGGAACTAACCTCTCACAAATGCTATCTACATTCCCGAGATATTGATCATGGTCTTAAAGCTTTTGAGGAGCACTTGAATTCTGGGAGATCTCCAGCAGCGGAAATCTATACCGTCAGTTTTGCCCAACTATGTTTCTGCTATTTTACTGAGTACTCTCTTACACAAAAAAGAAAAAAAGTGAACCCTCGTTTGTCCTCTTTCTTATCTTCACTTCCTATGTTTGTGTGTTTGTCCGAGATTTCTCAGAATCCATAGAGGGAGGGAGAAAGTCTATATCCAATATATTTGTATATTTTTTTAATCAAAAAACAAATTTATTTAACTTTTGAAATATAAGAGCAGACTCCTAACTCCTAAAGGTATGTAATGTAGGCTAAAATATCCCGAAAGACTCGGAAGAGATTGAGGCTCGTACGAAAGACAAATAAGCCAATGTCGACCCCTCAAGGGTCGGCCAAATGGAGGCCTCGACCTCCAGGGGGTCGGCCTACGTCTTTGTCGACCCCCCGAGGGTCGGCCACACCATTACCGACCCCCCGAGGGTGGCCAACACCCTCGCCGACCCCTAGGGGTCGGCCAATGCCTTTTCCAACACCCCGGGGGCGGCCTCGCCATTTCTGACCCCCTAGAGG
The DNA here is from genome assembly GCA_037832605.1 of Cyclanthera cordifolia. Taxonomy (NCBI): domain Eukaryota; kingdom Viridiplantae; phylum Streptophyta; class Magnoliopsida; order Cucurbitales; family Cucurbitaceae; genus Cyclanthera; species Cyclanthera cordifolia. Next base: position 14,822 of record JBBMEG010045955.1, read on the forward strand.
TCGGCCAAATGGAGACCACAACCCCCTGGAGGTTGACCGAGTCCATATCGACCCTCCGGGGGTCGGCAAAGCAAGTTCGACTCCCCTAGGGGTCGGCCAAAGAAGGCCAGGACCCCGCGTGGTCGGCTCTTGCAGCCTCACCCTTCTCGGGTCTGGCAACGAGTAGGTCAGGACTGTCCGAAGAGTCGTCCGAGTCCAAGTAACGTTTAGAGCCGCTGCACCCCGTGGCGTTTCCTGTTACAACGAGTAGGTCAATCCGAGTGGATTGGTCGTGGAGGTCAGGACTTCCCTCAGAGTCGACCAAGCCCAAGTAACATATGGAGGCGCTGCACCCCATAGCGTCCCCGGTTAGAACGAGTAGGCCAACCTGAGTGGGTTGGCCGTGGAGGTTAGGACTTTCCTATGGATGAGTCGATCGAGTCCAAGTAACATTTAGAGGCGTCGCACCCCGTGGCGTCCCCTGTTACAACGAGTAGGTCAACCCGAGTGGGTTGGTCGTGGAGGTCAGGACTCTCCCCCAAGAGTCGACCCAGTCCAAGTAAACAGGCGGACGCTGCACCCCGTGACGTCTCCGGCTACAACGAGTAGGTCAACCCGGGTGGGTTGGTCGTGGAGGTGAGGACCCGTAAGGGTTGACCGAGTCCAAGTCGACCTATGAGGAGGACGGTCGAGTAGGCTAACCCGGGTGGACTGGTCCTGGAGGTTAGGACTTTCCTGTGGATAAGTCTACCAAGTCCAAAGTAGCGCTAAGGGACGATGCACACCCGTGGCATCCTACCGCTACAACGAGAATGTTGCACCCTTGAGGGGGTCGGGCATGGAGGTGAGGACCTACTTAGGTTGACCGAGTCCAAGTAACTTTGGAGTCAAGACCGTTATACCTCCAAAGGGTAATGGTCAAGAGTTACGCCGATATTCATACCCGGCTTAATGACGGACATTTCTAACGACCGGTCATTATATCGCCATAAGTGAGCCGCAGCGGTTAGGAGACGGGCTGCTATAAAAGTCAAGTCATTTTCCCGTCCAAGGGATCGAATCCTAAGCTAGGTACACTTACGCTATTTCCTAAAGCCTTATACTATTCTCCTAAAACTCCATTTCTAACTTATGCATTGGAGGCCCTGTGGCTCACACCACACCGGTGTGTCCTAATTTCGTCTTATTTGCAGGTCTTTTCGTCCTCAACTAAACAAATTTACTGTGAATATCCGTTGACCATTTTTCGGCATCAACAGTATGTTACTTAGGAATAAAATTAGATAGACTATAGAGGGTATGCCACATGTGTATTTTATCTCCATTGCAAATGTAATCTAGACACTACAAACCCATAATATGGGATTTTTACTGGTAGAAATTCAAGATAACTATTGTGCATTTGATTTAGCTATTTTTTTCATTTGGTTGTAGACGCTGGTTGAGGGAGCCATGGTTGGACATACGCCAAGGGGAATGCAATTGGCTCAAGAAACACCTGTAACATCTGAGTTCTACTAAATTTACCATTGACATTGACTTGATCTAAAGGAATGCTATTTTATTTTTACTTTAGTTTTGATTTTAATGCTTATTGCAGGTAAATATGAATTCAAAGGATTATTGTAAGGACCCGACTTTTCTAAACAGTTATTACATGGTATCCTTACTAATATGCATGGATTTAAACCAACATAACATAAATAAACCGTTTATAAAAAAACAAATAACCATTCTTAAATCATTTAAATCATAAATCAATTAGCTTCTGGCCAGAGGTTGTAAACAGTTTAAAAAAACAATTAAAACTTAACTCAAATAATTATCATATAGTCTCAAATAACGTGCAAAAAGAAATGACTCATTAAATAATGACAACTATGCAGCGGCTTCCCATATGATCCTGCCAGCTCCTCTCTAACTAGCCATCCTGATACAGTTCATGCTTACCTGATGAAAAATCATAATAAGGGTGAGTATAAATATACCCCGTAAGAATCCCTAACCAGGATACAATATACACAGTCCAGCTAAACCACAAGTAAACACATGCTCAACCAATTCCGAACACAACGCAGCAATAACTGGGTCATGAGGTACGTTACATAACCTGAAGGCATGCCCATGCCTTCTTTGTGAGGCCCCTAGTGCACTCACCCAAATCAGATTGAGTAGAGATGAGATGGAAAGAGATTTGGTGCGAAAGGAAACAATAAGAGAAGAAAAATCTCGTTTTTCAATTTGGCAAATTTTCCTTCCAAACTTCAAATGTCCATATCTTCTTCATCTTAGCTTCAATTTGAACGATTCAAAATGCGTTGGAAGCGTCTCTTCATTCTCTACATATTAAACCCTTTAAAACTCCAAAATATCAGTAAACAAAATTTGAGTTTGTTATCATCAAAATATTAATTAATTAATTAAAATTAATTAATTTGAGATAATAGCCAAAAAGCCAACAATCTCCCCTTTTTGATGATGACAAACTATACAAGAAAAATGAATTCAAAGTGATGTGTGATATGTGATATGAGTCAACAAGTACAATCAACACACATGCATAGTAATAAAATACTTTCATTTTTCTTATTATCTCTCCCCCTTTGGAATCAATCAAAAAGAAAGAATAAGAAAAATAATATAAGATAGCTCTTTACCAACTTTAATAAATTTCTCCCCCTTTTGAAATCAATTTAACACTTCCCTTTAATAAAGTCTTAAAAAATATTTAGCCCATAAGTTAATCATTCATCATCAAAAAATTGATAAATTAAAATAAACCAATTTTAGAATTTCCATAAATAAACCAATTTTAGAATTTCCATAAATAAACCAATTTTAGAATTTCCATAAATAAACCAATTTTAGAATTTCCA
>JBBMEG010045966.1:0-17935 GCA_037832605.1 Cyclanthera cordifolia
CTTTGGTCCTTTAGTCCTTTGTTCGGGTCCCGGTCTCTTCCGAGACTTCCGGGCCATATTTTACGTCATAACATTTAAAATTGAGGAAAAATTTATAAAATTGTCATGATAGCCTAAAACACGCGTTTGAAGTTTTTAAGACACGATTTTTTTTCTTCGTTTAAAAGATTGACAATTAAAAATTGTCATAAAATTCCAAACATTTTTGAATAATTTGACAATCGATTTATGACATTTTAGGAATTGTCATAAATATTTTATTTTTGATTGTGCTAAATAAAAACATGGAAATTAAAATGATGACATTTTAGGAATTGTCATGAAAACTTCAAATAATTTAATTAAAATAAAAGGAAAGTTATGTTTATTTTTATAAAAAAGCCAAGAGAAAGTTTAGTTACAAAAACCCTTAATCGTCAAAATACCGAAAAATTTCTGTCGCTTTCTTTCGCTTAAAAAAACCATTACTCACGATTTCTGCCGCTCACTTACGACTTAATTCACACCTAAAATTTTCGAACTCCAGCCGTAATCATCGCTCAACACCTCGACGCAACATTGTCGTGCAACATCACTTCCTGTTCTTCGTCGACGTCGAAGGTATGTACTGTAATCTAATTCTACCACTTCAATTTTCCCAAATGCCTCTTTGATTTCCTTTTTCTGCTGGAAGAAAACAAAAAGTTGAAGCGGCAAAGTTGATTGGTTTTTCTATGAAATGAAGATTTCTAGTATGAGGCGGTGCTAGCTAGTGTGTCTATTCAACTTTTTCTTTTTCTTCTTTGTTTCCTTGCATTCCATTTTTTCAGTTAGGAGCTTTTTTGGTTCATAAGCCACAATTTGGTTAGAAATATTTGGCTTATGTTTTGGTTTATATATTTAGAAGTTGTGATTCATTGGTTAGAAATATTTTTCGTCTCTTAAACTTTGGGTTGAATCAAACATATTCGGTTGTGTTTTGGTTTATTTATTTAAATATTTTACGAGAGAAGTAAAGAGTATGAGTCTTATAAAATTGAGATTCGTAATCTTAATCTAATACGTTACTATCCAGTTTCTCCATTTTTTGTTTAAACATTTCTTTAATCGACATTGTATGGTTTTGCGACATGGCTAAGTTAGAAGCACGCGTACTTAATTTAAAATTTGTCCCGTGGTTTTAGAATTTTCATCGATATTTTTTGTCCTCTATCTCTTTTTAGAACATTATATCATACTGTCATAACAAAAACTACAACAAGAGTATAGATAATTAAAAGGTAGAATACCAACTTTCACTTCTATTTTAGTCCCTAAATTTGATTAAATGTAAGAAAACTTTTCAACCCATTAAAGTTTTCTTGCTTTAAAACTGACGTAAATACTTTTATCAACTACTTCAGTTTCTTAGTTGTTAATATGTTGGTTTTCTTGTTAATTAGTTGAAGTAGGTTGAATTGTTAATTAAATTTGGTAGACTCTATATAGAGAGTTTTGTTTGCGTTGTATGATTTATGAAAGTTGTTCAATGGAAAAAGTAATGTTGAGGATCTCACAATAGAAAAATGAGAATACCTCACAATATTTATAAGATAGATGAGTTACTTCTTTCATAGCCTATGTGTTAAAGAGTGATTTGTGTTTGCTAATTTTATCATCTATGATTAAAGAGTAAAATGCAAACCATTAGATCTTTTTTAAAAAATATTTGAAGCTAAATCTGATGTCAATTTCTCTAATTAGGGATATTTCAGTGAAGATACTTTATCCATGGTCAAAGAATTATTACAAAATACTAGGCATTAAATGCTTTCATACTCTTTGCACAAATTTTTATGTGCTCTTCATAACAACAATCTAAATTCTCTTAATAAGCTTTTACCTCCACAATTTGCTCTTTCTCTTTTGGCCTTTGTATCATTTATGAAAGGAGTTCTTTACCATTTGATCTCCTTTTTAAAGTGTTAGCTTTACCTTATCTGTACGTTGTTTTTTCTTCTTCTTTATACTGGTTTATAAGATTCTTTTTGCTAGTCTTTTTCTTTATTGAGAGACTATTGGTTGTTGTTAATCGTTTAAGTTAAGCTTGAGATGCATGAATGAAATGAATTTAGGCATCATTTGTTTTCTTTTAAATTCTAGAATTGGAATATGGAGAAGTCGTGGATGAAGGAGAATAAATTGTCCAAGGAATATGAGTTGGGTGTTGAAACATTTCTTCAGTTTGGTGTGCAACATGCCAATAATTCAAATTGTTTTCGATGTCCATGTTTAAAATGTGGAAATCGTATATCTAATGATGTTTCAACCATTATAACTCATATATATGTCAACGGTATTGACCAAAGTTATAAAATATGGTTCTGGCACGGTGAAATTTTGGAAATCGATGATATTAGGTATAAATTTAAGGATGAGATACATGAAAATATGGAGGAAGACAATGATTTGTTCAATGTCATAGACATGGTTCAGGCTGCACATGACCAATTCTCAGACGAACCTGACCTATTTGATAGTACATTTGTGGAGGCAAAGAAACCATTATATACATGTTGTAACAAATTTACTAAGTTGTCAGCTATTGTGAGACTATACAATTTGAAAGTTAAATTTTGGTGGTCTAATGCCAGTTTTCTGAATTATTAATTGTGTTACTCGAATTCCTACCAGAAGACAACGTGATATCAATTTCTATGTATGAGGCTAAGAAAACATCGTGTGGTCTAGGATTGAACTACCAAATAATTGATGCATGTCCTAACGACTTTTGTTTGTATAGAAAAGAGCTGGCTAAGTGCACTAAGTGTCCCCATTGTAATGTATCTAGATGGAAGTTAATTAAGAACTCGAAAGAAGATAAAAAAGAGAATATGATCAAAAAAATTGTGGTATTTTCCTATTATTCCTCGACATTTAAGGATGTTTAAAAGCACTAAACATGCGAAAGACTTAGTTTGACATGCAACTGATAGGATTGTAGATGGAACTATGCGACATCCTGCTGACTCCCCGACTTGGAGGTTAGTGGATCACTTATGGTTTGAATTTGGTTTAGAACCCAAAAACCTTCGTTTGGGGTTGTCCATTGACGGGGTTAATCCATTTAGGAATATGAGCACTAATTACGGTTGTTGGCTTGTGATAACTACAATATACAACCTTCCACCATGGTTGTGTATGAGAAGGAAGTTTTTAATGTTGTCAATGTTAATATCATGACCAAAACAACTGGGATATGATATAAATGTATACTTGGCTCATTTGATAGAAGATTTAAAATTGTTATGGGAAGATCGTGTCTAATGTTATGATGAACATAAAAAAGAATTGTATACTCTAAATGTGGTGCTACTTTGGAGATCAATGATTTTCCAACTTATGGTAACCTTTGTGGTTGTAGTGTTAAAGGGGTTTAAAGCTTGCCTGATATGCGGTGAAAACACTAATTAAATACGTTTAGACCATGGAAAGAAAAATGTGTACATGAGTCATAGAAAATATTTGGCAAGACATCATCCATATAAGAAACAGAAAAAAGCTTTTGATGGTAGCCAAGAAAATGGAAATGCTCTAGTTCCATTACCAGGCGAAGAGATAAACATAAAGTTGAAAGGCATTACGTTTTCAAAGGGGAAAATAGGTGATAACAAATCAAAGAGACAAGCTCAAAGTAGCTATTGGAAGAATATGTCTATATTTTTTTTATCTTCTTTATTGGAAAAAGTTGCACGTTCGACATTGTCTTGATGTAATGCATATGAAAAGAATGTATGCATGAATATCTTAGGAACATTATTGGATATTCTAGGGAAAAATAAAGATGGAGTAAAAGCTAGACTGGACTTGGTAGCTATGAACATTCGACATGAAGTTGTAGGTATACTAAACCCTTAAAGTTCATTATATATGTTCTATTAGAATGTTATGATGAATACTTTGTTATACTTTTTAGATGAAGAATGCACCAACGACATATAAACAGGATGAACTCGCCGAGGTCCACGCTGAATGGGCTAAGTTTGTGGGTTCATATATATTATTTACAAATGATATGTCATGTTTTTTTTGTGAAACACTATTGTTTTGTTAAATTTTGTTTGTTGTCCCTAAGGGAATGGTGTTCAATGAACAAACTTTTGAGAATTTAAACATTAAATGTACTTAGCTATTAAAGAGAATAGGCTACCTTATAATGTCACATTTCGACTCATACAATGAAGAGTCTTGAAACAAATTTTACCCGCCAACATATTTCCTTCCTTCGGGTTCTGATTTCATGTTTCATACTTGTATTTAGTTACTATTCTTTTAGAAAATTTTAAAAATAGTATATGTCGCTCCTAATTGTCGGCGAATAAAGTATATATGTGTTGCGATTTACTCCAAATTCTTTGTCTCGACCTCCTCCGCTTGGAGCGAAGAAGATTTTGAAGATAGAGAAGCCTCATCTCGCCCTTTCAAGAATATCTTCAAAAATTCAGTACAGTCAACTCCCAATCCACTGACTCAGACATAATAAATTCATTATAGTTTATGAACATTGACATCTTTCTTACTTTTATAGCTCACCAGAGTATTTGAGTTTACTGACTTCATATGAGACAAGTATGGTAGATGCTTGATATGGTAGATGCTTGATTCCATGAATTTGACTGTCGTTGGCTGTTGTAGGTAATACACTTTACTCTGTTGTTTATCCGCTTCTCTACACAACGGTTTCCAGCTATTTCATTTCTGTTGCTTTCTATTCAATATCATTTTCATTGTTTATTATTGTTCTTACTTAATTCAAATGCAACTCTGTGAGTCTACAACTTTTCTTGGCTGGCCATAATTTACTTATCTTCCTTGGATGTCACCATCACCCTCATCTTTTGTCTCCGTCTGAAATTTTGTGTACTAATATTTTTGATGGTTGAATGAGTATTTTAGTGGTGTTTTAGGGTTTCCCAGTTGATCTTCTATGATGAGTTATTGTGATGCTTCTCTTCTTGCTGGCTTTTAGGCTGCTCTGATTGTTTTATGGTTTTTTTCTTTCAATTATGATACTCTAAAATCAGGCAATGCGATGCGAAGACTAGAAGTCTAAGGCCGATGAAAAGACAGGTAAATGACTATGAAGAATTCAACATATTGTATGAATATTGACATCTTTCTTAGTTTTATAGCTCATCAGAGTATTGGAGATTACCGACTTCATATGAGTAAACTTTGTTGCATTTTATTTACTATTTATTTTTTGATATCATGTATCCTGCAATTTAATGAAATTTTCGACTAGTAAGTATAGTTGTGATTACTTTAGGGGGTGATGTGGATGCTTCTTTTGTCGTAAACTTGTAACCATGTCTCCGACTTGGAAAATAATACATTTCATTGTTCCTAGTCTAACTTCACTTGTTGATGAGTTTTTGGGTTTTGAACTTTCTTTATATCACTATCTTTTTCAATGCATGCACTACAAACTTAACTTCTCATCTTTAATTATACTCCTACAAATCTTTACACTTATTTTATGAACAAAGAAGAAGTGGAGAAGAGCTGCTGCATTGGGAGGAATTGTGTAAAGAACCATATAGAAGAATTATTTTTTGGTTCGGTGTTTGATCTAATTATATTGGCTTATATATTCGTAGAATTCATCTGATTTCTGTTCATATAAAATGTACTTATTATTAGCTTTATGAATGTAAAAAACAACCAAATGACTTATTTATATTGTGATTACATGTTTATGTTGATATAAACTATACTTATTATGGAATTCATCTACCTTATGTTGAAATATGTTTGGCTTCTATGTGTAGTTTTTAAATGCACAAAAACCACAGGTTAAAGGTGACTGCTTCCAGATAACAGGTTTAGTGGAAATGGAAATATAAAAGATTTTACATAAAGAAATTGTCATGATATACATCTTATGAAAATTTTAAATTGTCAAAATTAAAATTCAATTGTCATGATATATCTTATATGACAATTTTAAACTATCATGAAATATAAATCATGACTACCATAATTTTCATGAAATGTATACATTGACAATATAAATTTTATTAATTTGGAAAAAATAGTCCAACTTCATGACAATTTTAAACTGTCTTGGTAGCAAAAATGAAAATTGCAAAAACTAGCTTGTTTTATCACAATTATAAAGTGTCATAATAGATTGCATAAATTCTACTCCACAAAGAATCAAGACAACTTTTAAATGTCTTGAAAATTCTTTTATGACAGTTTTAAATTGACTTGAATGATATTTTATGACATTTTATTAAATGTCATGAAATACATACCATAACAGGTGATAACATGACAATCCATCTTGGACAAATAATTGTCATAATAAGTAATCTATGACAATTAAAAGTTGTCATGGAATGGCAAAATTGTAGTACTAGTAGTTTTGATGAAGTTATGAAGTTTGAAGATTTCTTGGGTTGTTAGTTTGATATGGAAGAGATTTGTTGTGTTTGTGTGCATTTTGATGGTTGCACAGTTTGTAAGTTTGTTTTAGTTGTGACATCGAAATTTGTAGTTTAACATATTGTGATGCAGCGTTTGGGCATTCAATTTTGGTATTGACTCAGTTTTCTGAGGGTCTTTTGTTTGCTAAATGTATAGTTTTGGAGAGTTGATTTGTTCTGCAGTCATTTTGACTCAGTTTGTGCTGCTTATATCGTTTGGAGAAGATTTCTCTCATTTGATTATGTTTCATGTTATTTTGGCAATGTTATGTTTAAAATCTTTTGTTGAGATTTCACTGTTTTTCAGATATGTTATTTGTGAGAACATGATTAGGTTGCCGTTGGTGGATTCAGTTCACCATTATGTTGAAGTTCTGACATTATGATCCAGTTCCAAGGTTTTGATCAAGATTGTTCTAATTTTCTCGTGTCGAGCAAAGTTTTGATACGGTTTTGTCTGGAGTTATGATATTCTAATGATTCAGAAATTATGTTTGAGATGTGTATTTTCTTTGTTGTTGTGATATATTCGTCAAGCGAGTAATTTGTTAGATTTTTGTAACTTTACATCATCTAACTTGGGTTAATATATTGGAACCTTGGTTAAATGTTGGGTTAGGTTAAATTAGGCTTAAGACTTTAAGCCATATATAAGGCATATCATTTGGGTGTTTCTTCCTGAGAGAGTTTAGACACCAATTTTGTACTCTTGAGAGTTTGATTATGATTTAGGCATTTGATTGAAGATCATCTCAAGAATTTGGATTATGAATGTAGCGTTAGTTCCCAAACCATGTTAATTCCGATGTTGCTTTCTCCATCATTTTCTTCTACTTTTGATTCATCTCATTTATGTTTTTGATTTGTTTCGATTTTGATCATAATTGAATATGAATTCTGGAATTTGGTTTATCACGATTAGACATATTCTCATGTTGATCGTAAGTTAGTCAGTGACTATTATGTATTTTTTTGCTCCTCTTTCATCTCTTTAACCTCAAAGAAACAAACGATGGTTGCTCGGTTGTCTAGTACATACTATCGAGCTCCTTCTCATGTTGCTTGTGAACTTATATAGTTGAAGACACTTCTTACTGGTCTCCATGTGCAATTCTTAAGTTCTCATCAAACTTGGTGTAATAACATCTAAGTAAGAGCTTTCACAAGAAATCTAGTATCTCATGTTAGAACAAAGCATATTGAAATTGATGCTTATTTCATATCGATCAAGTCTCGTCACACTATATTAACTTTTGCCATATATCAAGTTGTTGATTGTCTCAGTGAACCATGTTAAGTATGTCTTCCTTAATTGTTTTGGAGACTCATACAAGTTAGTTTTCTTTTTATATGTTTGCATAACCGAGGTTTTTCTCAAAGCCCATCTGCTATTTCCTCAATCTCTTCTATTTTCTTTGCTAAATCTATAATATTTTTCATTTACATCATGGAAATATTTAAAAATTTAGTGGAATTTGTTAAAAGAAAAGTAGAGCCACAAAATATAATAAATATGGTAATCATAAATATCTATAACTTAATATTTATAATTCGGAGAATGTTAAAATTTAATATTCTTTATGATTTGCAAAATCAAAAGAATAATTCTTGTTGTTCATAACTGTTGGCGCAATAAATATATATATAAACATTAATTATTCACGGTAACTTTTTTTGATTAATGTACTTTTAATTCAAAGTTTTGTAGTTGACCCATCCATAACTAATATTTACTTATTTAATTGGTCCATGATTATTATTTTTTAAGTTTTATCAAATTATATGATCTAAACTTATCATTTATCAAAACATTTATAAAAAAATATTATTAAAATAAGTATATTGTTTTTTAGCGAAATAAGTCGATAACAAAACAATTAAATTCATAGATAATATCTTAGGTAAAGAATAAAATATCCTAAAAACAAATGGTTTAGAGGTGATTAGATTTGGAGAGAAGGAAGAGGAGTTAAATTCTAATTTGTTTTTAATATATCATAACCTATTTACAATTTCTCTATAATCTTTTTCTAGACTTCTCTTCAACGTTTCATTAAATCTAAAGTTAAATTTTATATCAAATTTCATATAAAGTAAAAATTTTCTTTCATTAACAGAAATTTAAAGAAAATCAACATGTTGTCTTTTAAACACTAATGTAAAAGAAATATTTCGTATCTTCGAACCATTTCAATTCTTCGGATCTTCTCTCCTCTCCTCTATCAATCACAAAATACTACCCCTTGTATTTTTCATAAAAATGATCAAAATCAAGGGACAATTACGTAATTACGTTCCAAAATTGATGACTTTCGTTAAAATTCAGTCATTCCCGCGTTTCCTTTTTATTTCCATTTGGCGGCCCACCGAGAACCAGTCAAATCACAAAACGACGAAAATATAAATAAAATAACTTGCCAAGTCATTCTCGATTCGTTAAAGTCACGTGAACAGTTTGAAGCGCGAAGCCAGAGCACGTGCTTTCTGCATCCGCTCCAAAGTTTCGAACTAAATATTAAACTTCAAATTTCATCCATTAATTTTACACAAGTTTGGAATTATAATTTTAAAAATCAAAATTTAATTTCTATGACAATAGAGAAAACCAAACTAAATATTAAACTTCAAATTTCATCCATTTATTTGACACAAGTTTAGTCATTATAATATTTTAAATTAAAATTGTAGTCTGTTCATGTTCATGCTGAAAAATGGTCAACAAATATTCACAGTAAATTTGTTTAGCTGAGGACGAAAAGACTTGCAAAAAAGCGAATTTTAGGGCACATCGGTGTGATGTGAGCAACAAGGCCTCCGATGCCTAAGTCAGAAAACAGAATTAGGGTGAATAGTTTAAAGCCTAAAAAATGACTGAAGGGTACTTAGCTTAGGAATCGATCCCTTTGGACGAGAAAATGACTTGACTTTTATAGCAGTCGGTTTTGTAACCGCTGCGGCTCACTTATGGCGATATAATGACCGGCCGTTAGAAACATCCACCATTAAGCCGGGTATTAATACCGGCGTAACTCATTACCGTTACCCTTCAGAGGTGTAACGGCCTTAACTCTTGAGTTACCTGGACTCGGTCAACCTTGGCAGGTCCTCACCTCCATGACCGACCCCTTAGGGGTGCAGCCTTCTCGTTGTAGCGCTAGGACACCACAGGTGTGCATTGTCCCTTAGCGCTACTTTGGACTTGGTCGACTTATCCACAGGAAAGTCCTAACCTCCATGACCAACCCACCCGAGTTAGCCTACTCGACTGCCCTTCTCAGAGGTCGGCTTTGGACTAGGTCAACCCTTACGGGTCCTTACCTCCATGACCAACCCACTCGGATTGACCTACTCGTTGTAACCGGGGACGCCATGGGGTGCAACGTCTGCTTGCGTTACTTGGACTCGGTCGACTCCTGGGGGAGAGTCCTGACCTCCACGACCAACCCACTTAGGCTAGCCTACTCGTTGTAACGGGGGACGCCACAGGGTGCAACGCCTCCAAACGTTACTTGGACTCGGTCGACTCGTCAACAGGAGAGTCCTAACCTCCACAGCCAACCCACTCGGGTTGGCCCGCTCGTTGTAATCGGGGACGCTACGGGGTGCAGCGCCTCCATACGTTACTTGGGCTTGGTCGACTTTAGGGGAAGTCCTGACCTCTACGGCCAATCCACTCGGATTGACCTACTCGTTGCTGAACCCGAGTAGGGTAAGGCTGCAAGGGCCGACCCCAGGGGGTCCTGGCCTTCCTTGGCCGACACCAAGGGGAGTCGGACTTGCTTGGCAGATCCCCGGAGGGACGGTATGGACTCGGCCGACCCCCAGGGGTTCTGGCCTCCATTTGGCCAACCCCCGAGGGATCGGAAGTGGCAAGGCCGACCCCCAAGGGGTCGACAAGGGTGTTAGCCGACCCCCTGGGGGTCGAGGCCTCCATTTAGCCGGCCCCGGGGGACGGCGTTGGCTTATTTGTTCTTCGTGCGGGCCCCAATCTCTTCCGAGTCTTTTGGGATAAATTTAGCTTATAACATTACCCCCACTCTTCATTTCCAAGCTTGCCAGATTGTGAAAAGTAGCTTAGGTACTTGCCTCTTTTTCGAAGTTTCAGATGCTACGAAGTTATCTTTTTTACGGACGTATTTCCTTGAAAATTACTTAGCCCATTTTCTTTTTCAAGAATATCTTTTCCTAAATAACATTCAAACAAAAAAAGTTTAAAAGTTATGGAAATATTCATTCTAAGAATAATTATATTTAAATTGTCATATTCTTATTTCTAAGAATATCTTTTCCAAGATAACATTTTTATTCAATGAAAATCACCTCTATTTTTTGGAAAATACTCATCCTTTAGAGATTTTCCATAAGCTAACTTTTCCATAAGAACTCACTGCCAAAACTACACCATCCATTTCACCCTACTTTGGCCGAAAATTGCCTCTCACTGGGCTAGGATTTTCGATTTTCTCAAAGTGTGTGGGGAGACTTGTTTTGCGTTTTAGATTTTTGGAAAGCATCCGTCACACCTTACTTTTTCGGTACGTACTCTCCTCTTTCTGACTTTATGCTAGCATTTTAGGCATATTTTCGAAAATTTCACCTTTACTTAGGCACTTTTTCGATTTTTTTGCCATTTACGCATGTATGTCCGAATTTTTGGATTACTTAGGCTTTTTTTCAAAGACTTGCCCGTTAGAGTACTTTTCGTATTTGTAGGCTACTTAGGCACTTTTCATAAAAGTCTTGCCCGTTTAACTTCCTTTCGAAATTTTTAGGCTACTTAGGCACTTTTATAAAAAGTATCGCCTTTTTCACTGCTTTTTGAAACTCTTAGGTTACTTAGGAAATTTTATAAAAAATCTCACATTTTTCACCGTTTGTCGAATTTCGTAGGGTACTTAGGCTCTCTTAGAGATTTGCCTTTTCCCTAACTTAGTTACTTGCAGACTACTTCTTACTTTGGTTGTCATGGACCCTTCATCCGATTATGAGACTGAGTCTCACCACCTTAGCCTTCTCTTTTCAAAAGAGGACTCGGCATAAGGCCTTGGTAGTCGTATGCAGCTTCCAGCACTTGGACCGTGTTCTTTGGAGTTCACAGTCTGCAGAGTATACTGGCATCAAACGCTTCTTTAGTGGTCGGGATCCCTTTCCCTTGCTTTTAGGACACCCACCAATGGTATGGTGGACCTTACTTCGGAGGGTTGCCTGCTTCCTCGCGATTTTTGGAGGCAGGTCCTTATTCGCCTTGCTTAAAATTCCTGATACCTTCGAGAGGACTTGCGCCTTACATGCTCCTCTTGGTCGTCTAGCATCGATCACTTCCAAATAGGACTTAACCCATGCTCGTGAGACTTAGGGTGTTGCTGAAGTCGCCTTGGCTGACTTTCAGACTTCCGCTAAGGCGGTCCAAAGTCTTATCGCTTGAACTTACAAGGTCGACTCATCTACTCTCGCTCGGCTTTGTCAGGAGTTTGACTTCTGCTAAAGTGAAGCTGTTAGATGCCTCACACTTAGTCAATTTAGTTGAAAGGCTCTTTTGCCTTGGTAATTTTGGAGAACAACTTTGGCACGACTACTACCGGTTGGGCGCTAGACCGAATTAAAGGACGGGTTACCTATGGTACCCCATTTTCTCTCTCCAAGTCTTTTTGCACCACCACAGCAGTAGAGGTCGTTGACCCTTCTTTGCTGACCTTCAAGTCTGGACTTTCTGGTGATCTAGTGCGGGTTGCTCATCATGACTTTTGCCTCTCCCAAGGTGCGTCTGAGAATGACCTCCTAGGTCAGGCTCTTCCAGCTAGGACCAAATCTGTCCAAGTCGGACTTAGTAGGTCTAGTTCTAGCAAGTGCAGCACTGGATGACCTTGTTTCTTTTTGATGTACTTCTCTTCTCTATAGCCACACATTTATCAAAGTATGTAGGCTAACTTGTTACCTTTGTATTTGCAGGCTTTCATGCATTTCGCCTCGGCTTCCTGTCACCTTTCTAAGGACTCGCGTCACCCCTGCTCTTCTTTGTCCACTAGCTCTGAGAAGCTTAAGTGGGAGCTGACACAGACTTGAGAAGTTCAGCCAATTGGCGAAGCTGCCTTAGTCGACTTTTAGACTTCCGCTGAAGCGGTCCAAAGTCTTGCTATCTGTATATGCCAAAAGGATATGTCTACCATTGCTCGCCTTTGCCAAATGTTGGCTTCTGCTGAACGGAAGCTGAAGAACGTCTCTTACTTGGCTAACCTTGTGAAAGACTCTCTTGCCTTCGTGATTTTGGAGAACAACGCCGGTGAGGCTGCCATCGGCTGGGTACTGGACCGAATTCCAAATGAAAGAATGGTGAAGGGTATCCTATTTGGAGAAGGCCAAGCAACTGATAGCATCATTCGCAGAGGTACAAATCAAGCATGTACCCAGTTCCCAAAATGTCAATGTCGATGCCTTAGTGAAGTTAGTTGTCGCTTACGAAATGGAAATAGGCAAAACCGTGCTAGTTGAGATCATGGACAAGTTCAGCTTCACCATCGAACTGTTGCACAAGATTAGTGATGTGACCCTAACATCATAGAAAACATGAATGGCCCCCTCCATTGAATATCTAGTGGAGGGGAAGCTAACAGACGATAAGAAAGAAGCTCAACGTCTGAAATACAAGGCTTTCAAATATGTTGTGTAAAAGGGGGTACAATTTACCTCCCCTTAGATGCTTAGATCCCGACAATGGCACTTTTGCAATGCGAAAAGAACATTAAGGCCTGTGTGGAAACCATGAAGAAGAAAAAATCCTAGCCAAAAAATTAATAAGGCAGAGGTACTTTTGGCCGACCATGGCTAAAGACTTTAAAAGTATGCCCAGTCATACTTTTGGCCGACATGGCTAAAGACTCCAAAAAATATGCATGGTCATATGATAAGTACCAAAGATTTTCTATCATCCAAACAAAGTCGCAACTGGTCTAAGTATGATGAGACCATGGTCTTTTGCGTAGTGGGGGTGACCGTTACCAACCGAATGAGGCAAAGTCAAGTTCGCAATGGTAGTAGTCGATTACTTCACCAAATGGACCAAAGTTGAGGCCATGGTGAGGATCACTAAAAAGAATGTGACTTAATTCATCTATAGGTGCATAGGCTATAGGTTTGAGGTACTTCGAACATTTATCACAAAAAATGGGAAGTTGTTTGACAACCTAACTTTCTAGCAGTTTTACTCTTAGCTAGAAATTCAGCATATTTTCTCATCACCAGCCCACCCACAAGCCAAAAGCCAAGTGGAGGCAATCAAGAAGATCATCAAGAAGAACCTTAAACCAAACTCGAAAGCTTGAAGGGGTCTTAGGCGGAAGAGCTCCCACAAGTATTATGAGCATATTGCACCATACCTAGAACATCGACAGGAAAAACCTATACTCACTAGTATTTGGGGCAGAAGCAGTAATCCCAGTTGAGATAGGTCTTCCATCACCGCGTATTGAGTCTTTTGATCTAACACAAAATGACCAACAACTACGGATGGGCCTGAATCTCCGTGGAGTCTTTGGGCCAAATTAGGAAAAACTAAACCAGGTCACCAAAGTTGCTCACCCAAGCATCTACTACCTCAAAGATATAGAAGAGAATAAGATCCTCCATCCTTGGAATACGGTACACTTGAAAAAGTACTTTCAATAGCATGTAATTCAAAATTCCAATAAATGTCAGCAATAAAAGTTATTTTCTCATTATACCAAAAGCTCTCTTAATTTAAGCTCAAGTATATTAATGTTATCATAATTCAAAAAGCTTAAATTAGGGGTATACACAAGGGAAATGATCAACAACAGTAAAAATCTAGCATTAAAAAATTCTAAGTTACAACCCGAAAAAAATTCAAGAAATATTCTTCTTCAAAAAGTAATAAAAAGGAATACATCAATAAACAATAATAAAGGGCCCCTAGAGTTGCGTCTGCTAGAACATGGCCTATTGAGTTCGACTTGAAAATGATTTGTCCTAATTGAAAAGGATCGAACCGAGATGTTACTTTCTGACACACCTTAGAAGATGCGAGTATCATAGCAGGTAGTTCGTGCTAGATCGCTGGGAAGTACCGACTCAAAGGCTGGCAGAGAAGGATTATCAATTTTCTCTACAGTGGTGGTGTAAAGAGATTTGAAGAGACGAAGAAGATTGTCATAGCTAACTTCCTCTTGGATTCGGTCCAACGCTCAACTAATGGCAACCTCACCAGCATTGTTCTTTAAAATTACAAAGACAGGATAATCTTTCACCAAATTGTCTAAGTAAGAGGCGTTCTTCAACTTCCCTTTAGCAGAAGCTAACTCTCGACGAAGGCAAGCGATTGTAGACATGTCCTCCTTTCGGCTGCGAGCACCGAGACTTCAGGTCGCTTGGGAAGAAGTCCAAAGATCAGCTATGGCAACCTCAACAACACACTAAGTTTCTCGAGCTTGAGCCAGCTTCCACTCGTATTAATCAGAGCTGGCAGATGAAGAAGAGCGAGTGTGGTGTAAGTCTTCTAAAATGTGACAAAAAGTTGAGGCAAACGCATGACCGTCTACAAACAAAAAATAAAAGGTTAGCTTGAATATTTAGACAAACGTATGACAAAATAGAAATTTAGGAAGTATACTTTGTGCATCAAGTGAGCTCTGTCTTTCAAAACTTGGGAGGCATCTCCTACCGGAAAGGGCGTAGAGGAAGTCTCTACCTCAGTCCATAGGCTATAAGCTAGGGTCATCTCCCCTAGTAGGTCCAAATTTAGATGGTACGGTCCTGACAGCAGATATGAGTCAAACCTAGGAAGAAGGCCAAATAAGAGCGTCTGAGACGCAAAAGAACTAGGTCGAGCCAGAGAAGCATTATGATCGGGTGCAATGCTATATCCATCAAAATCTGGATCTAACTCGACATCTAAATCTTCTAAAACCTCAGAAAAGAGAAAACATCAATCCTCACCAACTGGAAATGGTCGGGCAGCCCTTCGAAGTAAGGTCCAACGTGTCATTGGTGGGAGGCTTAAAACTAGATTGGATGAATGACTAGTCACGACATCGAAGGCACGCCTTAGGAAAGGTTTATAATCCAAGGTGACTGAGCACAAGTAAACAAGACGTTAGGCGACAGTTGCACCACTTAAGATACACAAATCTAAGTGTTAAACAACATACTTGGAACAGATCCCTTCTACGGGATAGGTGAGTTCGAGTCTGAATCATAAGACACATTCAACTCTAGAAGAAGGTTGTAAATCGTTAAAAACTCAGTGCTCACTAAGCGCTGTGGGTTACCTCATCAAAATAAGTCATCACGAAGTCATAGAACTTTAACACCCGGAAGCGGGGATTCAACTTCCTGTGCAGTGAAAATAAGGTTAAAAAAAGAAGCACAATGCAAAAAGTGTACGTAGAAAGAAAATGGAAAAAAGACGTATCATATGCTCAGAAGGAAATAGGAACGACCACTAAGGCCTCAGCACCAGAAGCGGCCGAAGGCCCCTTGCAAAAAACCATATTTATTTCCACCCTTCTGAAAATTGGGACAAGGTACTAATGGAGAAAGTTTACTCCGAGGTGTGAGGTAACAACCCACAGTCACACTAGGATGTTGGCAGAAGCGATACAGAGAAATAAGGTCCCTAGCGCTGAAAAGCCATCAAAGCTTGTGTAAATCCAAAGACTGTGGACTATAAAGAAAACATTATTGGTGTTGGGGGCCAGCTGTGTCGAAGCCAATCCAGCCATGCATAATAATTTCTGAAGATAAGGGATAAAAGGCAACCAGATCCCTCTATAAAACTTGGTGGTGTAAAGCGCCACCTCGCTAGAAAGAGGTTTTTTTCATACACTTCCTTGTCCTTGGGAAGCCTAAGAGTGATCTTCGAAGGGATAAGGTATTGGGCCTTCAGCCTAAGCTTGTCCAAGTTGAGATCCAGACTCTATCACCAAAGCCTTGCACCGAGTCATCTTATGAGAAGAGGAGGCTAAGGTATGATGCAGTTTGTTCTCATAATCGAAAAAGGGATCCATGAGAAAAATTTGAAAAATGTTTAAAAAGGTAAGTCTCTACTTAGAGAGCCTAGTGAACCTTCAAGTCAAAAAAGTGCTAAAAAAGGGCAAGTCTCTATAGGGAGAGCCTACTTAGCCTAAACTTTGAAAAAGTACCTAAAAAGTAGTGAGACTCCGAGGGAGAGCTTACTTAAGTTGAAATTCAAAAATGCAAGCCTATGTGGTGAAATTTTGAATAGAAGTGCCTAAAAGGCGGTAAGACTCCAAGAAGGGTCTACTTAGTGCGAAATATCGAAATAGAGGCTTATTCGGTAAGAATTTGAAAAAGTACCTAGAAAAGTGGTAAGACTTCAACAAGAGGGCCTACTTAGTACAAAAATTGAAATAAAGTACCAAAACTCCAAAAAAGATCCTATTTGTCACTTACAAAATTTGGACATACATGCATGAGGGTGTCAAAAATCGAAAAGTGTCTAGATAAAGGACAATGATTTAAAAAATGCACCTTCCGACTAGCTTAAAGTCAGGAAACAGAAGGGTACATACTGAAATGTCGAATTCCAACGAATACTTTCCAAAAGTCCAAAGCACAAAATGAGTATCCTCCCAAACTTTAAAAAATCGAAAGTTTGAGCCTAGTAAGAGGCAATTTTCGACCAAAGGGGTAGAAGGAGAGTGAATTTTTGGAATAAAAATATTATGAAAAAATAAGCCAAGGAAAATTCTCTTGGGAAAATATATATTCCTTAAAAGAGAAAATAACTTTTAAAATATGCAAATATTATTTAGTAAAAGATATTCTTAAAAATATCTTAAAAGTAAGAATATGGCCTTTTGAAATATAAATATTCTTGAAGCAAATATTTTTTTATAAGCTTAATAATTGACTTTTTGGATATATTACTTATGAAAAGATATCTTAAAAATAAGAATATAGCCTAATTAATCCTTAAAATAAAATTTCCATAAAACTTAGAGATGACTTTTTGATTGGAGATATGCTCTCAAAAAGAAAAATGTCTAATCCATGAAGGTTGGAAAAACAAGCCACTAATAACCCTTCAAAATCAGACAACTTTGGAAGGCCAAAAATGAAGAGTGTGGATAATTTTATAGGTAAAAATATATCCTAAAATAGCAGGACAAGGCCAAAACCCCTCGGGGGTCAGCCAAAGAAGGTCGAGCCCCCCTCCCCCCCGAGGGCCGGCCATGGAGGCCTTGGCTGCCTAGGGGTCGACTAAGCTCAATTCGACCCCTTACGAGTCGTTCAAATGAGGCCGAGACCCACAAAGGGTCAGCTATGGCAACCTTGACCCCGGAGGTTGGTCATGGTGGCGTTGACCCCTCGGAGGTCTGTCAAGGCCAATCTGCCCCCCCTAGGGGTTGACCAAAGTTTGTCAGGACCTCTCGGGTGATACGAATCCAATCAACGATCCATTACATGTACCGGAAGGCCCTATTACAAGGAGTAAGGCAAAGAAGATTCAA